>JBCFYV010000012.1:14003789-14143789 GCA_039000515.1 Timema cristinae | reverse complement strand
TATTCTAACAGTCATACTGTATATACATCTAGACACCATAAGACTTTTATTAATATTGATATGTCCTTATTGCCAAGCAATATTAGTATAATGTATATATATTTTCAAGCAATATTTTTATAGTGGTCTTATACATTTGGGTGGATACAATTTATCGTTTATAGTTCTTAAGAGAAAATTTTATTTACAAAAGTTTCTTACCTTGCAATGCTATTTATTACACAAGACACAATAAAATGTCACCCACTTAATATTTTGATTGGCTAGTTAAATAATTATTTTTTATTTTTAGCGCCATGTATTTCTACCAGTTCAGTATATACAAACAATAAATAATTAGGGTTTCCATCAAAATACACACATTACAACTTTGTATGAAAATAACTTTTCTCTAAATGTATTAATCTAACAGATATTGTATTTCAATTGAATTTTAATGTACTTTGAATGTTAAGCTAAGCTTAATTGATTGATTTTCTTAGCTTGCTAGTTTTAACTTGTATATTTATTTTAATTTAAAATACAATAAAGATACATTTATCTAATGTATATGACTAAATAAATAAAGTGTTTTAGTATAATATGGTTTTTAAGTTGGCAATTTTGAAGCTATATCAAATAGTTTTTTGTATTCTTACTTAATTGAGTTTTTTAAAAGGTTTAGAATATATAGCTATGTGTTGGAGTTTGATTAATGTTAGTTCACTAAATATCTACAATTTGCGTTTGATAAAGTGAATAAGGAGGTAAGATAAAAATGTATTTACTTGCTTACTATAAAAACCAAACAAGCTTAACCTATTTCTAAAAATTAAATTAGGGCATTAACCACAAAGATTAACCTAACCTTCAAAGTTCATTACTAATCAATTAAATACAATTTTGTCTGGATAAATAGATTAGAGAATATTTCTTTCATGCAAATCTGCCATTTGTTTATTCAGATTGAAATATTTTAATGGATAAATTTTAATCTACTAATTAAATTTTGTTATGTCTTATTGAATAAATATCTCTGAAAGGTAATACTTTTTTTTTGTAAATATATATTTTCTCTAAAGGAATCATAAATGTTCTCTACCCATACATTCAGACAATATAAATGTAATGGGTATTTACTACTAAACATTATTTATATATAAAGTAACTGTACAGTAATTAAATATATAATTACTACTACAGAATAAAGTATTAAAGCATTGAAATCAGTACCTGTTATGACATATAGTCCCAGACTATTTTACTCTTAAACGGGAGCCAAAATGTAATGCGCTAACACTGTAAATCATAGAAATATCGATTTATTATTGTCATATACACGATCTCTTCCCTAACACCCTACAATTCTGGACTCCACATCCCCTCTAACCAGAAATTATTCCTGCCAATAATTCAAAAACTATAACAAAATAAAATCTGTCCCGACAACAGAACAGCAAGATTTTTTGCCCCAACCCAAAGCGGACATCCCACCAATATTCACTCCTCCACCCCTTACCCCATTTTTCAATACCCCTGGTCAACATATGGTGAATCCTGAGTCACGTGGTACACTACAATATAACGGGGAACGACAGCGTGAGATTGATATATTACAAGAACTCATCCCACCAAGCTACCTCCCAACATCCCTTCTCTCCCTCACCCTTGATCCTATGAAATCCACTTGCCAAACAAATTTCGTGTCAACAATGCAACAACGGATTACAAAGTAGTAGAGGGATTATACTTTTAAAACTAGATCTAATCATGGATACATGGAAGTATGTATGGTAAAACAATGATAAAATAATTATGACTATTGAAAAACAAATATTTGTCAGTTGGTAAAACATATTTCACTCACGAAGTGTTCGGATAGTCATATGGAAAATTATTAAATTTTATTTATGTAACTAAATGATTTACATACCCTGCCCTCATCAAAATACATTGATAGAGTAATCAAATATCGCCGATAACGGTGAGCAGGACATGCGGCACGAATGGGAGAATCTAGAATAGTATTCATGGAAATAACTGGTAAACCCACTGGGAAGATACCAGACTGGATAAAACTAGATCAAATTAGAGATAGATAGCGTAATTATTTAAGTATGCCAGTAAACTTTGAAGTTCCTAGTTCCATAGAAGGAAGTAAGAACACGATTTAAAGGCTTTACCAGAAACAAACTTAATAATCTATATGACACACCTTGCAACACTACTGATGACAATAGTTATTTTTCTTCCCACCATTCGGGTTATACATATATGTATTAACTACCACTAAGCTACTAGGGATGAATAAGGTAGAATTAGAAAAAAATAATTATATTTATTTATTTATATACGATATGCATGTATGTGTATATATATATATATACATACATACATACATACATACATACATACATACATACATACATACATACATACATATACATACATACACACATACATACACATTTGAGTGAAGGGAGGGTAAGAAACCTCTGAGAATAAATATCTTCAATACATACTGCTGTAATTCAAAGAACTAATGTCATCGGTAAACCAGACCAAATGAGCTTGACATTTAAACCCCGTGCCAAAAGGTGTGAGAGATAAATGTGATTTACCAACTAATGGTGGATAATATACATATAAATTGGTACGGGGAAAAAGTCGCTGATACCATATAGCGTGTTTCTTTGGTGTTAAGGAGGTCTAATTTCAACTTCATATAAAAATCTTAACATTTTTTATAAGTTGTAATTTCTTCATCTCTTAATTATTAGTGTTAATATGTAGATAGCCATGGTGGGGGGTAAGACTTGGTTCACAAAATACTATATATATTGAGAGAAAGCCCATCTTCCAATTGATAATTTCAGTCCTCCTCGAGAATTTAAACCAAACCCTGAATATGCAAGATGCATATGGGGAATGCTCTAATATTCCCTGAAGGGGAGTGCGAGAGCAAATTCCCTCATTTACTGACCGATTGGTCATGACAAAATGTAGATTGAGTTGAAGGGATGGGCTGTCGCATTTCGAAATAGCAATGGAACATGGGGACAAAACATTATTTAATTATTAATTTAGTGATTTGAAATTGCAAGCAGGCTTAAAGAGTTATGTTCGAAGACACTAAACTATGAAGGGTTGGGTGATAGCTTCCCATGGACCACATTATATACTTCTCGCTTATCCGAGCAGGGCTTCGAGATGTTGGGGCACCCGTAATTCCCAACCCCCTGGTTAAGAGTATTGGTGGCACTGGATGCCCGTAATATAAGGCATGCGCAAACTACTGGAAGTAGTCATTGATGGTGGGCATTTCCAAATACTGGTGCTAGGTCACGTTGTGAACTTACTAGGGGCCTTCAACAGTGATCTTCATGCATCGGTTCTGGAATGCCTGTATTTTTCTTATATATGTGTCCAATAGGTGGCTCCAAGCTATACACGCATAATTGAGAACTCACCTGAGAAACTGCTATTACATTGTCAGTTCGTGCTTCCAGGCCAGAGTGCTACGCCTGGTCATCAATGGGCCTAGGCACCATAGTCTTTGCCTCTCCCTGGTTATTCGTACAGAGAAATATAGTCTCCAGGTCATTTTGGTGTCCAGCGTAAGTATCAGGCACTTAAATATGTTTGCCATCTGATTCTTTTTTTACGAAGAGCTTGAGAGGGGTGGGCCTATAGTAATTTATTTTATCTGTGAAGAACACTATTGTGGTTTTATCCACGTTGATACTTGTCTTCCATGTAGTCAGCCATCCCTTCAACTTCACCAGATGAATCTGGTGTCCCCTCTCCATCAGTGGCCTCCTCCATGACTCTGCTACTAAAGTGGTTCTGTCTGCATACAGTGCCAACCAAATATCTAGGGATTTAGGAATGTCATTCACATAGAGACTGAAGAGGAGAGGACCCAAGAGAGTGCCCTGAGGTACTCAAACCGAGATGAGATGACTTGGTATGTGGCGATCCTAAAGGTTGTGAACAAGGTAGGATGGAGAAAAAAGATTAAACAAGCATAAAGGGGTAAAAGGCAAGGTCTAGGGAAAGGAGTTTGAAAATAAGACATTTGTGCCAAACACATTCGAAGTCCTTTACCCCGTTATGGAAAACAACATTGGTCAGCCTGTTCATGCTGAAGTTCCTAGTGACCTGGTCAACCAGGCGGAGAAGCTGGTGGTACGTCACGTGTATGGCCTGAATCCTGCTTGTCCAATAGCATGCCCCTTTCCCAAACATATTTTGTCAGTCTCGTCAGTAGCAAGATTTTGAATATCTGCTCAAACAGTCGATCAATCTGATTGGCTGGTAAGATGAAGGTAGTGCTAGGTCCTTACCCGGTTTGTTAAAACATAGATATTTGCAAGCTTCCAGAGCTCAGGGAAATGGCACAGGCATAGAATGGCTTTGAATAACTTCCAAGGAAAAATTTAGCCTCCGGGTTAAGGCTTTTGATGACCGAGTTTCTAATGCAATCTGGTCCGGGGGCTTTGTTTAGTCCTAGAGTGGCTGTTTTCCGATATATTTATGTCACGTTTGTGTATTCGGGTTCTTTTAAGGGTTTGTGAGAGACCACACCATTGACCTCCTTCACGTGTGCTTAGTGCACCAGATATGACGGGTTGTTAATCACTACAAATTGAGCCTCTAAATGACCCGTGAAAGCTTGGGCCTTATCCAGGTTGGAGTTAGCTACCCTGTTCTGTCCAAATATTGATGGCCTTGGTGTGGCCACCTGGATTAATCCCTTTTCATCTGCTAAATTAACCCGTTCTGTACCCACAGACTCTGAAGCTTGTCCTCCCAGACACTTTTCCGGTATTCTTGGACTACCTCGCAAATCGTATGGACTTTGTGGTTTCAGTTGGCATTGTTTACTGGGTCCCTTGAGGTTTGCTAAGCCTTCATTCTCTGATTTTTCTCCCAAACGTACTTAAGGTTAGAATAGGGCATGGAGGCCTTCCCTCTTAAAACGGTATCTTGGCACCAAAATTTCAAACGTTCTATTGATGGCAGAAGCCATAATCTCTGCATTGCAATAGATTTCTGCTGCTATTAGAAATGTTGAGGTGGGTTCCAACCTCTCTCTCAATACACTTTATAGCCTTTCACAGTTAGTGCACCTTAAATCGGGTTTTTCAGGGGGTTGATGGAGGACATTGCACGTCACAGGTTTACAAAAACGAGATTGTGATTTGATTCCAGCTATGCTAGAGACTTTTGGACCAATCGATATCTGATCACTCTGGTGACAATGAAATTAAGGACGTCTGGGTGGCAACGGGGAGTGTTAGGGAAGAGGGTGAGTTTGGGATTGCTGGAGACCACCAGGCATTGTTAATATATGTTGTCGTGTAGCAATTCACAGCGAGAACCCAAAATCAAGGAGCCCCATGAAGGGTGGTTGGAGTTGAAGTCACCATCAATTAAAACGGGCGTGTTAGTTACCTTGAAACAATTCCTTCATGTCTGCTTTAGTGGCCCTTTAAAACTGACGCTGTGGGGGGATGTATATGAATATTAGACTCACTGGGTCATTAAAGGTCACCAGTTAGACAGACGATGCTTCCATGTGTTGGAGGGGAGGAAGATAGATGGTGTGATATTTGAGGCCCCTTCTTACCAAGATAACCATCCTACCCCTGGTCACATCCCCCACTCGTTTTCTCCAATGACAGATAACTCTGCCAATGAGAACCTCTTGCAGGGCGACAATGGGTCTCTCTCTAACATCGACACGATTCTTATTCATGGAAACTCTTGAACTCAGCCTTCTTCCTAGTGACTTCGTTAGCGTTAAAGATTGTGATAATGAGCTCCATCAGCACTGGTGGTACTCTATTTGGTTGTAAAGCCTTAGAAGACAAGGTATTAGATGATGTCCTCCTTGAATGTGTGGTTACGATTGCTCCTTGTAGATGTCTGAGCCTTCCTTGAAAGACAAGATAAAAAGTACCAGGGATGAAGTCCAGGTATCTCTTTGAGCAAATTAACACAAGTTTTGAGCTTGGTCGTCTCATCCTATAAGTTGGGGTTTACGGTATGAGAGTGATGCAAGTGGATGAGGGTGTTTGAGGGATTAGAGGGTAAGGGATGAGCAATAGGAGCTGAGAAAGGGGTGAAAGGATTTGGAGGGGAGGAATAGGGGCTTTACTGGGCAAATTCTCGACCAAAGAGGAAGAGGGGCCAGCCAGGGCTGGATCTGGGATGGTTGATTTGGTGGGAACCTTGTTTTAGGGGGATGGGGTTGGTCTCCCTATCAGCACACCAGTGAAAGAGTTTATCAGTGGCTTTGGTTTTGGAGTTGGAGTCACGGCCACCCTCCGCTCTGCAACGTGCACCAAGGGATTCTAGCCTTCACTTATGTTATTCAGCCTCCTTTCATTAAACTTGGAGGTTTGAGGCATCTCTACCCCCATAAGGCCCTGTCTGCCAATCAGCTTCACCAGGCCAGGCATGATCAGTGCAGAAACTTAGGGGTTGATCGCATTTACTCAGGGCTCCTGCCCCATTCCTTTCCACCATCACAGAACCCATATCTCGCACATGACCTATCAGGTAGCAGTTCTTGAGCAAAATGGAGCTACCAGGTGACCACCTAGATTTGGAGCATACGCTGGACTGTGGAATATATAGGCTTTCATCGTTATCCCCGGGAGTAAGAGTGATGATAACATCAGGCAATTTCTGCCTGTCTCTGGTCTTCCGGTCCCGTTTCCATTGGGATAGCTTCTGAGCTATAGTTTTCATATGGAATCCCATCTTCGATAGCTTTCCCTTGACGTCATCCGGCTTGACATTGGTCAACATTTCCTTGACCACAACTCTGAACAGCCACTCCTTTCTTAGCTCCTAGAATCAGTGCTGGAGCCCGAGAATTGGTAGTAGCCACACTGCAGTAGCACGTGATCTCCTAGTTGCCTTACAGCCTCCATTGGCTCTTAAAATCAGAATGAATGGTCATCGCCCCTTAGAGTATTCCTCCACATCACTCAGATTTATAGGATAGATCTTCCCCTTGGCTTCGGGGTCACTTGGTCTAATGGTTCAAACTTGCAATTGATTGAGTTGCTGATGGTGGGTAGATCGATGTTTGAATCCTGGTTAGGTGTACTGAGGGAGTATTTTACTTAGGGAATTTCTACTCTCCATCCACACAAATTTGGGCATACATACGCTCAAACTAATCTTACACATCCTAAGCACTTTAGTGTAATTAATAATAATGCGAAAAACTCGTTAAGGGGGTAAGACGTGGTGCTAAAATAATAATCAAACAAAACCTCTATATATGTAAACAAAGTCTCAGCTGGCTCATTCTACTGGCCAAGCATACTCAAACATTATAAAATTTAAATCATACGTTGTTGTGCGACTCTAGTGACCATTCCGAGACCACGTCGCCCTTAACCCCTTCTTCCTCGAGCCCTCCCCCGCGCGGTCCGCTAAACGGGCCACCGTCCTCCCTAAGGACCGTCCACTAAGTTCCATACCCTCTAAGAGATCGCGCCAGGACGAAGGGCTCGATCAAGCTAAAGACCATAAACAATAATAGGGAAAAAACCCTATTCAAAGGTAAAAACATGTAACAATGATGCAGTAGTTTTAGTCTTAGATTAAGAATAAGAAGGTTAAAATAGACATGATAGAATAAGTTAGAGAATAAGACCGAGGAGGAGGGTTGGGCCCACCCTCCTCTCGATGATAGAGATTGCACATATATGGACATAAGAAAAAAATAAATAATAAACACCACCTGTCTCCTACCCATTGATTTTGTTTCATTTCTTTAACCCAAATACTCCTCTGCGCTCAGAACCATTCGGGTAGCCAATTAGCTTTCACCCCTCCCCCCCTCCCACCCTCTTTTCTTATAATTATTTTGCGCTCAGAACCAATCGGGTTGCCACTTATCCTTCACCTATCCCCCCCCATCCTTTTTTCTTAAAAATTTTTTATGCGCTCAGAACCATTCGGGCCGCCACTCCTCATGACCCTTCCCCCCTCCAACACCATTCCAGTACCGTCGCAGCAAGGGAGGTATCTGCCGTAAGGCCAGGGGGAGCAATACCGTATTTTCAAGGCCCTCCTCACACAGACACCTTTTCTATATCCACCTGAGTCATCCCCCCCGTTCCTCCTAAACCTGGACCCCTAATTTTGAAACTTGCGAAAATACTCGCTTGCGAGCTAACTCGCAACTTATGAACTCGCAAATCGCAGGCTGTACTGAAACAGAGCTAATTTTGAAAGGTTTCTAATGTCGTGCGAGTCGGTGTAGTGTTGTTTCGCTTGCGACTGAGTTTTCAATCCGACAACACTGTAAAACCATGACGTACCAAAGGGTTGGGGCGATGGTATGCCACAACACGTCATTATACAAGATACGTAACTGAAAGTAAACATTATTATTGTATTGATTCATCATATACAACGGTTAGTTTAGTTTCATTGGGAAACCATCTTCCAATTGTATACATCTAAGCTTGTTCTCTCAAAATTTTCTCAAAGTTATATAAGTAAAATAAAAACCGCCTACCTGGAACAATCTAATTTAGCACACTTGGTAGCGCGCTCGACCCGAATTCGTACTCCCACGAGTTCAATTCCAACCTAGGTAAGATATTTTAATTTTTGTCTGAATTTAAATCACGTTTTCGTAATTAGAATTCAGTAATATATTTTTTTTATTTTCGCAACTATTTTTAAAACATAAATATACCCTAAAAATTTTACTATGCGAATAATAATTAGCTTACTTAGCCTTATTTTAAAATGTGTACAAGCCTTATTTTAAAATGTGTACAATTTTATGTCATAAAACCCATTATTTAATTTTTAAATAATCACCTACATACAAAATTTCAAAATTAATGTAGGCCTAGCTTTTTTAATTTAATACCTTTTTAATTTATTTTTAACGACTGTTATGTTAGTCTACTTAGGCTCAAATACCTTGTGTATTTCTATAAAATATATTTAAAACATATTATATGCTTACTAATACGATCATTTAAAATTAAAGTTTAAAGTCTGATAAATTAAAAAAAAAATTTTTTTAAGGATTTGAACACGCGAACCTTAGATCATGAGACGGTCACGTTACCGACTCACCCAAATTGACGATTGAGGAAAATGAAAAAATTAGAATATATAGTTTTGTTTTCAACCAAACAAATATTTGTATTGAAGGATTGCATAAAGTGTACAAAGCAATCATATTCTTTTCTTCTGTAAACCTATTTTGTACAGTGATAGGTTTGTTTCAACAAAATCACTCTCAGAAAGCTGCAACCGAAGAGGGGGATGGCATCCATTTTGTTATTTTATTGCCTATTCGATAGACAAGGCCTGTCTCGCACGGTGTGAGGCTGGCGAGTAGAATCCGCTCGCTATTCGATCGTGTGACGTCAGTTTTCGCAGCGCAGAAGTTTCAAAATTAGAGGTTTGCGAGATTGTGTGCGAGATGAGAGAAATACGCTAGCGAATCGCTACTCGCACGTTTCAAAATTAGAGGCCCTGTTCCCACGCAATCCACCTGCCGATTACGACCCCTCTCTCTTCCTCCTCCTTACAATCTAGTCAAGTATCACCCCCTGCCCCCCTCAGACCCCAGAAGAACACATATAAAATGCCTAACCAATAAAAAAGGTGCAGCTGAAACTTCGGGACCTAGGTTTAGAAGACGCCTCTTCCAGCTCCCCGAAGCATGAAAGGACAGTCGAGGAACGACAACGTAAAATAATTTATTTTTTCTATTTGTTGTTAATAATTTATTAGAAATAATATAACATTGCCTACACTCTCATGTCTAATATTATCTGATCTTTCCGAATCTCACAAAATATGGAAATTGGCTACTCAGGATATTTTTCAACTGAAACAACAATATAGAGACCTTAAAATCTAAAACATAATTTTTTTTATGTAATTTTAAAACGAGAGTTATTTGTTATTATAATACCGTATACATACGAGTAAATTAAAATACAAATAAACTAAAAAGTAAAATTTAAAAAATATATTTATAAAGTTTCGTTTGACAGAGTATTATTATTAAATTAGAATTTATGAAACTAAATGAAGCTTTACTTTTATAAATCAGCAGGTAGGAAACGTTTCTTGAAAAATAAATTTCCCGTGTTTCTCTTTCTGTTGTGAAATCCTGTGTCAGCCAGTCAAACACAGACATTACACAATAATATAATAAATCTGTTATCACAGTCATCTTGATTTGTTAATAGTTACACACAGTAATATGAACTTTGTGAAAACGCTGAAAGAAGACACACCTTTAAACTATAAGAAGGGATGAAACTAGAGCATTGGACGCTCGGAGGGGGGGGGGGGGGGGAGGTGTAAGGGGTCATCACGGCAGGACTGGAGTACGATACCGGCCCCATTTAGAGGTTTATCACTTGTGTACACGAGTAAGAGGACTGTTTGATAAAAACTACTGACTCTGGCTAATGACTATGTTGGAACTTAAACAATTACGACTGACAGCATCACACCATATACTATACTTTATAATAATATCTTCATAGCCCGCTTCGGTGCCTGCGTCGTCTAACGCGCTGCTCTCGTATTAGACTAGACTGCCAAAGATGGGGAGATTGGGGTTCGATCTATGTCAGGTGCAATGAGGGTGGTTTTTATAAATGGTTTTCCACTCTCCTTTTACCAAATGTGGGTGCAGTTACTTTCAATTAAATTAGTTTGATTAGTACAAGGTCGTGTAACTCAAAAGGGTAGTAAGACATGGTGCTAAATATATTCTCATAGCTTCATGTCTGACTATTTTAAACGTTCCTATCTGATATTCTCTCCCTTAAAATAGGTCACCCTTATGAAATGCTTAAAGGGTTGGGAACGGGTAGCGACAGTATAATTTGGAGAAAGTTGTTTATCTGAACTGTAAAAAAAAAATCTCGGTTTTGTTAGTAAAATTTTTGTAAAATTTAAGTCATTCATTTATACATTTACAAGTAATATCTCATCTTTGGGTTGATGGTACCAGTCTTAATATATAAAATACAAGTTGTCACAATGCGGAAATTTTTTTGAAAATAGATTAGTTTTTGTCATATAACCCTACTAAATGGTTCATATTTATTTAAAAATCAATGTGTCTTAAAAACACAATGTTTTGCCGAAGATTTAAAGTCATTTAATAACCCTAAAAAATTAACTTAAATTAAATGTCTGGTGGTAAAAGATTAAATTTTTAAAGTACCGATACGTTTATCAAAATTAAAGCTAGACTATATTTAATCTATATTTTTTAACGTAAGAGCTTGTTAAAAATATAGATAATAACTAATACTAGCTATTTAATAATATTTTTCCACATGAAATATTGTGTAAAAAACCTATAATTCCAAAACTAAATTAAAAATACACATTTAAAAAACTATTGGAATAAATTTAATCAAATAATAGTGAAAGGTTCGTTTTATTCATCCTATGAACGCATTAATATGAATTATAAAGTAAAATGTATATTATGAAAGCCTCACATACTCAAAACAACATCAACAAAAACCGCACTGAATTCTCATACAAGGGTCAGCTAGCTATAATGACCTTCAATTAATTTGGGTTGAAATTTTCCTCTTATAACTTATTTTCCCTTTCCAACTTCAGAATACTGCTCGGATAAACGTCAGAAGCGTAATGGACTAACTGTAAAATATGTTCTAGGCAGTTACAAACTAATTAACATACTTCTTGCAGGGAGGGATAATTATGAAAACAGCCATCACTGTCTTCTCTGCTGGGGGTTATGGAAAAATTTCACCAAAATAAAAGTAACATTATTACTGTCCAGAAGTAAGAACAAAAATTAAAAGCCAAGAACTTTTAGCAGCAAGGAAATTAAAATGTATCCTAAATTTAATATTTAATATGTACCTTATTTTCCAAAATACACAATGGTATTCATACAATTCCTAATTTTCATCATTATACAATGGCAATAATAAACTTGAAAAACTTAAGTAAAAAACTCTTAATATAATTTCAATGCGTAAACTTAATGAAACACAAGCTTTATCGAATTAAGTAGTCTAAGTACTTTTCTTTCAATTTATTGATCTAAAAATAATAATGAAAATATTTTAATGTAACAATATCTAAAGTTATATAAAAATTATTTGTAAGTATGAATATATATATATATATATATATATATATATATATATATATATATATATTTATTGTACTTATTATTTTTATATAAATTTCCAATTATCTTTCTTAGCGTATATTATTCTAGATACTACTTGAAAAAAAAGAGTACATGAATTCGAATAAATATGTGCTGATATAAGAGTATTTACTTGATTAAAAATGTAATATTTGAAGGACTAGGATACTTATAAAAGCTAGTATGAATGCATATGTGTTTTTAAAAATTTAGAATCTTGATTTTGAATTAATTAGTAAATACATTTTTTAAACAATAATATTTAAACCTATATAAAAGCATTTTATTTAAATGTACTATCTCCTATAAATTTCAAAGCATTCTACATATCTTAGATTATTTAAAATATTATTTAAGAAAAAAGTTTATATAAATTTTAATAAATAAGGAATGAAATAGGAGTTGTTTTAACAAAACGTAAAATATTTAAACGACTACGCATAATAGAGTAATTTTACATAATTTTGGTTGTGTTAAAAGTATATAGAGATATGCATTTACATTTTTAAAAATGCAAATTATTTTGATAAGTGAGTCGTTACATTCAGTATTGTTTAAACACAATTGGTATTACATAATAAATACCAAACATTTTTACATAAATACTTATTAACTTTGGTAAACTAATTTTACTTTTAATACAAGTATGAAACAAATACTTTAGGACTAGAGTAAAGCTTAAAATTAATTAATTACATTTATAAATATATTTCATTAAAAATCTAATTAATACTTTTCCTATGAACAAAAATATTGTTTGATTTTCTTTAATCTGCATTTTCTGAACTGAATGATAATAACAGTACACGAGAATTTTCTATGAGCGAGGGTGAAAGTATCTACCAATTTCGGCCGGAAATTTATTTTCCCATGGCTTCCATGGTTTTGTTACATTGCACAATCGAAATGTGATTGGCGGTTTTACTTCCCCTCCGAAAAAAGTTGTGCTACGGATTGTTATTGTTCAAGAAAAATCCTTCCATCCCGGATGGATTTGAGTTCATGAACATCAGATCCTGTTGTGAGCACCTTACCCTAAAATCACATAGGTAAAAAACATTTATTTATAAATTTAAAGAAAACAAAGAAATATTTATAATTTATTTCTACTATCATTTAATAATGTATGCATTGTTTTCAAATAAGTTGAACTGTAAATTAAGGATCTTGAAATTCATACTAAAATATTAATATATATTTTCCTCGGTCACGGCACAAATTTATCTGATTTCCAAACCCTTCCTTCACCTCTGACAAGACATCTTGTGAATGTGGGGAATGCCAGGCCTCCACCGTGGTTCAGATTCCACATTAAACTGTAGGTCCTTCATTTCATCTCACAATCACCCTACCATTACAAATTAGCGTAAATGCGTATAAACCGAACGGGTAGTAAGACGCGGTGCTAATAATAATAATATATATTTCAAAATTTCAATACATACAAAAAAAAACATAAGTGTTGGTCATGGAAAAAAGTAATGGTTTTTAAGAGTAAAATCATATCTACTCAATATTTGAGAAGATAAGTGCACAGGCAAAGATAGTTAACAAAAAAATATATTTAATCAATCATTATCCTATATATCATATTTTCATCACGATGTAAGCACTCCGCTACAGAAATCTTTCTATAAGATAATCGTATCTATCTTTCATTCTACGTAGCTGGTAACAAGCGCTTACAAGCTCTTATGGAAGAAACGTCAGAAGTTTTATCAGTTAGATAAAAATACAGGTAAGCTAAAATATCTACATATAGATATTTTCAATGTGAAATAAAATGGGTATGTTACATTAATAAATTAAATATAATTCAGGACTTCAATAAAACTTAGCAAATCTTGGGGGAAAAAACAGTAAATTCTCAATACAACTTTATAGAAGCATTTCCTTATACCTTAACATATTATTTATTCATTTTATTATAAAAGAAATGTGTACATGCAAAGTGGCTCTTTAATAGTCAGTTAGTATCCTTATAAATTAATATTTCCATGGCCTTTGAGTTTTGTAACCTAAACAAATATTTTATTCTATTTTAGATATAATAAATAGGCCGCTTTATTTTTGTCCTTCCATAAAAATCTTTCTGTTTTATTTAAAAGGGGAAGTCAACATGAGATCGGATGGTTGCATACTTTCAAATATGCGCTATAAAATGGTCATGTTTAGAAACTGGCACCTTGACTTAGATTGTAGAGCATGTATTAACGGTATTTCATATTAGTCCCAGCATGGACCAAAAATGTGCATATAATTGATACATTTGGGGTTTTTCCTTTCACTGTGATCAATTATCAATTATCAATTATCAATTATCATTACCGTTTTTAGAGTTAATCTAGTTTCTAGGTCATATGCTGCTATAATTATTTTATTTAAAAGCATGAGCCTTTAATAAATATAATGAGCACCTACAAACTATGTTAAAGAGGCAATTCTTATTATATTCATCCGTCATTATGAATACACACAAGATCAATTTATTCAGAAGAGCAATATTTAAACTTAAAATAAAGCGTGAAGTAATAAAATTTCAGACATATTAAACTCATTTATTTATTTTATTTAACAAATGTATTATCTACTGGAAAATCTACTTTAATCATTGAGAGACAGGTGAAAACACATCGTTTATTGGGGGAATGTTCACTAAACTCTGTTGTTTGCACATGAAAGATAATGCACTGCACCAGAAATATTTGCAAGTGACGTTTTGTTCAAACGGTGGTTTGTTCGTGTCAGATAGTCGAATGAATGATGGCCAGGATCTACAGTAAAGCAATGGTATTTACATTTCAACATTTTAGACCAGTACAGTAACTAATTTATATGCCGTGTATTTAAGTGTAGTTGCTATAACATATCATTGTACGAAATAAATGTTTGCCAACATCGAAATGAAGACTATTTATTCAGACGAACGCAAAGTAAATTAGTATTTGATTTACATCTTCTATATTTAAATAGTAACCAAATAGGCAGCGTTTAGCTCTTTAGTAATATTAGAAACGTAAAATAATATTTTATATAAAACCCCAATCTGGAATATTTTTTCACTTCTAAGATCTTATTCTAAAAATATATAAGGGCTAGAAAATATATATGAATCTTGCAAATAATCAGGCGAATTAGCCTTATTAACAAACAGAAATAATTAGAATAGCATTATTATAAACTTAATTAGAACATCAACATTTTAATCTAAATATAAAATTTATTTTAAAATATTTAAATATTTTTATTAAAATAATACTATTCAAAGAGAATCGAGGATATGTAAATCGCGAATTGATTAAATACGCTCATAAATAACTAAATAGAGTTCATACTTGATTTCATGAAATTGCTAGCTATAAGCCTCTTTTCTATTGTTAGCTCACATTTTAATGGTTAAGGAATTCAGAGATAAGATATTTCAATATAACTATATATATAGTGGGATCACTGAGTAATGGTAAGTAAAACCAAAAACTCCTTAATTTTTCTCAGTAGTAATAAACCCAGTTTTTCTCTAACATCGATACTATTTTTGATAATATATACTTGTAAAACTTATGTTTTGATGTTTGTATATTATATCAACAAGCTTTTTAAAAATGTATAGTACATGTGATTACTTCGTATCACAATTCCTCTATCTATCTTTATCTAGTAGACGAGATAAATTTATTTGTTTACTTACACCGCATCCTACCACCCATCCGAGATATATACACATCAATACAAATGTGGTAGGGGTAAGGAATTGAAAGGATGTTTACCCCCATTTTTGTGGTGGGAGATTAAGAAACAAACAATTTAAAAAGAAATTAAATAAACCCACAAGTATTGGTAATCCAAGCTCGTTAGTGGCAAATCAGATGATCCAAGGCTGATTCCTTTGTTCATAGGCTAACCCCACCCCTATATCCCCACCACCATCTTGACAAATCGTGAAAAAAGTTGTTGCATTATTTCAACACAATTTATTTTAAAATGTATCATTTTTTAGAAATAAATTAAATAAAAATTCTTTTACTAAATTTGATAAAATAGATGTATATGCCAGCTCAGCTTCTCTATAGCAACGATATAGTATTTATAATTGTGAACATTATCTAAAAATGGTTATGCCTACTTTAAAATGTATCTCATGTAAAGATTAAAATATTTTATAACGTTTTTAATTGATTGATTTGTCTTTTTGTTGGGTAACTTAGACTGGCAATTCGTCCTTTGTCTATCTCCTTAAACTCCCGGTGTAGCCCACATTATTTATAGTAAGATCAAATATTTATCACATCAATTTAAACACTTTTTAAACAAGTTCTACAAAACAATAATTTTTCTCTTGGTTTCATATCAAATATATAGAGTTCTTGCGAACAAAATTATTATATTTTAACTTCCGCAAACTATTATCTGACATTATTACTTTGATACCAAATCCAGAAATAAATTCATGAGTGAAACGGAGTTTCATTTCATCTAGATACTACGTTCTATATCGTCGTATTGAAATGACGTCAATACTAATGCGATAGATAAATTATAACTAGGAAAAACAAACATAAATACAGCGAGGTTTTTGCCAATATCAATACTTGGGCAATTGCTGAAATAAAAACCTTCACTGTGCCATTATATTCTAGATTTTTTATTCTCACACTTCTATTCACTCTAGTAACAATTGTAATAGTAAGTTCAAAGACACATGCATAGAAAAATATTTTTTAATCGAGATGATAAAATTTAATTTTTGAAAATTATTTTTAAAAATTGCCCAGAAATGGGAAGATATATGAATAATTTAGCCGAATAAAACGTACTTTAGCACAGACAAGGTGTTCATTTTATTTACAGCCCTTTGTATAGTATAGGGCTATTTTTATTCTTCTCTCTCTTTAAATATGAATTAATATCTATCTATTACTTCTCTATCTCTCTTTATAAATATAATTATATCTATCTATATTTTCTCTCTTTCTCTCTTTATATATATATACATATATATATAATATATATAACATATATATATAACATATATTATACATATATGTATTATATATACATATATGTAATACATTACATATATATACATATACCTACAGGGTGTAATTTAATTGGTGTTAAATATTTTAGGGTCGTATTTCAATCGATCAAACATTAAGAAAAATTCATATAAACATGGGTCTAAAAACTATTAGTTTCGGAGTTATAAAGATTTTCCTCCCTCAAACATGGATTGGTTGTGGAGGATCCATTGAACCAGATGTTAACACGATGATTTTCATTTTTGGGGCCATTAAAGTCCATTGTTTACTAAACTCTTGTAGCTGATGTTGGCATTTTATTAAAGAGAACGTATTGCAAATGGACGTGAGAAAATACGCAACACCTCAGGTGTATTCTTTAAAGTAGGCTCACGACATAGCATGGGACTCAGGCTCAGAGAGGGCATCCAAGCAGGACAGCACTTTGAACCATTTTTGTAACAATATGTTCCATCTTGTGTTTTTGGTTGTTTTTGTTAAACTTTGTCTCGTTTAGTTGCATTGCTGCTTCTGTTGGATTGCTTATTAATTGAACAGTAAAATTCCTCCTAGCTCAGAAACTAAACGTTTCTAGACCAATGTTTGTATGAACTTTTTTTAATGTTTGGTGGATGGAAATACGCCCCTAGAACATTTAACACCAAATTAATATATACCCTTTAAACACGTATATATATATATACCCTGTACACACGTGTATATATATACCTTGTACACAAGTATATACATACATACCCTGTACAAACGTATATATATTATATATATTACCCTGTACACACGTATATATATATATATACCCTGTACACACAAATATACTATATATATATATACACCCTGTACACATGTATATATATACCCTGTACACACGTATATATATATATAACCCTGTGCACATGTAAATATAATATATATATATATATACCCTGTACACACGTATATATATATATCCTGTACATATATATATGCCCTGTACACACGTATATATATGTATACCCTGTACACATGTATAATATATATACCTGTAGACACACAACACACACACACACAATATATATATATATATATATTAAGTATATATATATATACCCTGTACACACACATATATACCCTGTACACAATATATATATATATATACCCTGTACACACAAATATATATACCTGTACCACGTGTATATATATATATACATATATATTATATATATATATATATATATATATATATATATATATATATTTAAAGCTGTTAATAACACTAGAGTATGTACAATACTAGTATATTGAAAAAATCAAGCATACCTTGCAATAGTCAACTTGACCTAGTGTATAATATAGGACCAATGTAGAGTTTGTCAGGGTAAGATTTCTAACACCCATGGCAAATGGAGTGTACACTTAAAAGTAATAGTTTATTCTTAATTGATTCCGATATGGACCAAATTTGTTAATCCGTAGCCAAATAAGATAAACTCGCTACTTTTGCAGGTAAAATGAGTTTGGAACTTACTTAAACAAATTGTAACTTAAATTATTACAATAATCAGCGTAAATACCTGTTTTTGGTTTCTTATTGGCATATAGTCTTACCACCTGTCTGGGTTATAAGCTAACTGCTAGTTTATGGTCTTAAAATAATATACACATTGCTTGAATAAAATGTGATACAGTTAACAATACATGTATAAAATATGTGGTAAGAAAAAAAAGTTGTAAGCTGAATTTTAATTATAATTACATTTAAAATATTTAAGATTAATGTTAAAATATATTTGTTCTGTTTATTAAACATAGTAACAATTTCAAAGTGAAAGCAGAATCTTCTGTTTTGTTGAGATATGTACTATTCTATTATTTACTACTCTTGGCTAATAAAATATGTTTTGCAATATGTATTTATTTTTTAAATTTAAAGTTTTTTAATCATCACTATATTAAACAAACTAAAATTAATAAAGTTCTTCATTTTGTAAACCGATAACATAATGGAAACATCAACAATATAGATATTATTAAAATGATGTAGCTTCAATAAACTTATAAGATGATATATGAATTCTTCCTTTAACCTGTAATAGCAAGCTTAACTTGATTTATTCTCCTATGGTATGGACTATAAGATAGGGAAAACAATAATCCATAGGTAAGACACTCTTTTGAGATAAATTAATAGAAAAAAATCGTGTGAAAATGTGATTAATTCATTTTTAACGACATTTTAAGAACATCTGATGAGTTATGTGACAAGGTTGATGAAAATGTTAATAGATTAAGCCTTCCTCTAACAATTTTTTTTATAGGATCACGACTGAGAATTTTATAAATTTTGAGGACAAGCATAGAGCTTTCTTCTATATTACAAAATAATAAATTTCGTACCCCCCTCTCCCCCCACTCTTTCTTATTAACATGACAAACCGTGGTTGTAGGTTAAGGGCAAAAGGAAGTGTAAGCTTAGACAGAATATAAAATTAATCCAGAAAAATAAAATGACAGTTGAATTTTAAAATGTTAAACCGTTTGGCCTGACAGAGATCGATACGTTCTCTCTGAATTAGGCAGATAACTTAAATCTGGTGATAATAATATAGCCTAACAATTCAGTGATCACAAAACGTTTCAAATGATCCTAATTAGACAAATATAGTTTACAATATTTGCTCTCTGCTTGTATTGCTATCTATCATTGCGTTCGTTTTATCATAGAGATAATAATGATTAATCAAGTTTATTAGAACAAAAATGCAAAATTCATCACTTGTGAGTACATGGACAGAGGCGTCAGTTTCGTTTAGTCTGATTATACGATGACTAGGAGGTCGGTTTTCAAATCTCACAAATGTTAGCTAAAGTTTTTTCCCCCTCAACTGTCAGATAATGTTCTTCCTATAGATTCCAACGGCTCAACCTACGGCCAAATGCATTACTCCCGTAACGATCTTGTATTGTCTGAAATGACGTAGTGAGGTATGTATGTCACATGTGGGTCGTTGGATGTTGGTAGGCCGTATGAAGGGGGTGGGAAGGGAACAAAAAGGGGATGAGAAAGTACACATAAAGTGGTATCACCAATCAAAACCCACCGTAAACATCCTTATGCTTCTGGCTGCTTCCAATTTAAAAAAAGTCACATAAACAAAGGTTGTAATAACAGCTATCGGGGCAAGACCATGATACATTACCTAGACATTCTGAACTAGAAGCAAATTGTATTTTTTCAATATTGAACTTAAAAAAAATATTTTGTTTTAAATTACGGATAACCAAATTACTAGTTTATATTATAAAACCAATATTATTTAATGTTATCAAACCAAAGTCAAATTATTTTAATTTCTTTGGTTTAGAAATCATTTTGTGACATATTGATTGACAAACCATTTTTTTATGATTATTTTTTTAAACTTGTTTATGGATTTGTATTGAGTCTTTACTAAAATATTATATACAGCCCTTAGCTAAATATCATATAATATTATTTTACATAATAAAATAAAATATTGATAAGCCCGAAACTAAGTTTACTTTAAAACAAAAAATTTTTATTACAATTTTACAAAATGTGTTCCAACAAAAACGAATTTATAAAAATTTCACAATATTCCCTTGAAGTCTCTAAAGTCAAAGGCAAGGACAAACTTTGATATTTAATATTAAATGATTAAAAAACTATTAATTAATCTTCCTTGATTCATAATTGAAGCATAGCCCTGAATTTTAATATTTGTTTACAAAAATATAAGTCAGTACATAAAATAGTTCCTAACATTTTGTCTGCTAATAAGTTAATTTCTTCGCGTAAGTTAAACTATAACACAAATTGTATTCATCTGGAAGAGCTATCACACCTTCCTCTGCCAAAAAGTTTTCTGGTAGTCTTATTTATTTTATGTAAAAGTAAATTAAATATTTATTGTATAATAGCTGCCAGTGCTCCGAGTTGTTCGAGTAAAGTTAGCATACTTATGAGGTAACTGGATTTGGAAGGTTGTATTTCTCCTTGGCGATACATTTAGACAGACATCGGATCACTACTAGATTCTGTAGTAACTTATATTATGATAGTGACATGCTAAGGGGTGATAATCAAATTCAGGTCTTTAGGCTTATAATATGTGTAAAAGTAATAATAACTACTTCAAGTTGCACACCCTTAATGATCTGAAATAACAGTCATGTTTCAGATTTCTTGGTAAGTTGGTTTTGTAACTACCTAACACAAGTCGTCACGTTTCAGGCTTGTAATAATTTTTATAACTACCATTTGTCTAGCCGTTGAATTGTTGTAGCTCATCTCCTAGACCGATTACAGATTCTGTAAAATTAATATTGCTACCTTTCAGAATTAACGAAGTGTATATATGCCAATTTCTAAATTTGTGTGTTCATTTGTTTTAAAATTACTCGCAACAGTGACCATGAGATTTAAGGTGTCAAGTTTGACATTAAATCAACTAATTTAACCCTAAGTACCTGGACCATTTCAACGTTTTCTCTTTCTTTGTTAATTCATTTTATAGGCTACCTGCATCGTATTTTTACCCAGTATGTTGGTTCCTGATAGACGTAAATTAAAAAATGCAATCTTTAGCTACACACTTTAGGTTTGCCTCAGATAAACATACTTTTTTCACATTTCTAGGTTTATTTATTTGGCGCTAAGAGAAGCAGTATTCAACTGATCTAAGGTGACCATATATTATGTAAAGGTAAGAAATAATACTTAATAGGAGTACATCCTGAAGTTTTCTTAATAATAGGTTAAGATTTTTTTTTGTACAGAAGAACATAAAATTACATTCTATTTTATTTATAGTAGGCCTGGGCTGGATGCCGAGCCTCATGAAAATATTCGGGACAGCGAATGTTCTTGAAACTTGGGCGGGAAATAATTTTCCCCGGATTTTACAGGAAAAATAACAATTTTCATATGAATAACAAGACAAAGATTAAAACTTAAATATAGGTGTCTCACTACACTAAATATTCACTTTTTGTCTTGTCTCAGTAATAATGTTTATCTTAAGGTGCGGCAGAAGGAAGCACAAATGTTTTTACAGTTTTTATAAAATTGATACATTTTGGCCAAAATAAATCAAATATTTCTCCAGTAGCAACATAGAGTTTAGTTTTATGCACATGCTAATAGCAACTGATCTTGAATATATGCCAAGGATGCCCTGGAATTGTGTCAAAATATTTTCTCTTTATTTAAAAAGTTTTGACAAAATTCGAGGACACCCATTACAACATTTGTTGCTATTAGCATGTGCATAAAACTAAACTTTATGTTGCTACTGGAGAAATATTTGATTTATTTTGGCTAAAAAAATGTAGTGCTATAAAAACTATAAAATTACTCGCGCTCCCATCTGCCGCACCTTAAGTAACTTAGTTCACTGCGTATTACCCGAACAGGTAATAAGACGAGGTGCTAAAAAAAATCTTATTACAACGTCATACTCATAGTTATATACTATTGTTTGCACAAAGTAGGCCAAGGCCATATAATATTCCAGCTATTAAGTGCACGTTTGAAGTTATTTAATAGAATAACATCAATAGCATATATTTCAAGGGATCAAGCAAAAAGCACTTAATAAATTTTAAGTATTTTCGTTGCTGGTAATAAAGTAAATCCCGAATGTTGTTTTACACATAACAAGAAAGACGTTCTTTATTTCGTGATGGTGGATCAGTTGTCTTTAAATAGTGTTTATGAAATTGATGATAATTCAAAAATATTTCCCTCAATTAAAATATTAAATCCTTTTCCCGGAATTTTTTTAATTATTATATCAAATTTTACTTTTGTAAAACTACGTGATTGTCTAGAGAACACGGACAAAATATTTATCTTTCCTTCTTTGTGGTTACGCGTTCATCTTTTAAAGACAAGGCTATTGAAATTAAAGCTGCCAACCATGTAAACGTAATTTCAAATTAATTTTTGAAACTACTAAGATGTTAGTAATTTTTGAAAATCTTATTTTATAAAAAGGAAAATTGACTTCGAAACGTAAAGTCAAACTGTGGTTGGTTCGAATGTATTAAATCGATTGCTTTAGTTGATTAACTCTATATTTGAAGAAGTTATTTCGTTTTAGTCTACAATAAAATAAGAAAACATTTTACGCGAACGTTAAAAAGAGAAGACGAAGTTTCCGCGAAAGCTATAAATTGTGGTTAAATTTTAAAAATTAATCATGGTAGCATTTAAGTGTTGTTGAGGCACCCAAGGATAGATCAACTGTTTTTTTTTTACCATGGTGTACTTTTAGTTTAAATAAATGTGAAAGCTAATAATTTTATTAATATTAAATATTTGAAAAACCGTTAAGAGCCTACATTAAAAAAATCAGTTTTTAAATATGTCCTTTTCCAGACCCGTTCCCGTTACAAATTGTTATTTACCACCCGAAAATTTCCCAAGTAAAAATATCATTCCCACACAGGCTTAGTTTATCTGATTTTGTCCGTTTCTAATCTAAGTTTTAAATAACAAACTGGAAAAGTAATAATTTTTTCGAATATTTATATATATTGATTTGTCCTACTAAAATGAATGCAAAGAAACCAACCAAACTATTAAATAATACAGGTAACTGTAAATTACAATTTGTGTAATATTTTTAAATTTCAAGTTAAAATTTCTCTTACGATTTCTACCTGGATCTGAAGTTGATGTTTTTCTTTGGTAATCAAATTTAACTGAATACAAATATATACTACTGGTAGTTTGTTACAGCAATGATTGTATATTATTAAACTAATATCTATTATAAACTTTTTATTGGGAAAATAACTATATTCACTCAAATTTCTAGTTAAAAGTCTACTCTTCAAAGGTTATCAACCTTTTAAAGATATTTAGTTTTCAGTGTTTAATTTGAATCGAGACGGATAACACCCCCACCCCCTTCACAACATGAGGTTAACTTTAAAATGACCTCTCTAATAGCCATATATATATATTTGTTGTGCCAAACCACTCGAATAGGAATCGAGATATAAATTTTAACCAAAGATAAATATTTTGTTTAGCGACATACAACTATACACAAATCTTGGTTTCCATGGTGATGTAAACTAATAAGGATTGTACAGAAGACACACCACCACAGAGAAGGGAAGATGGAGAGCTCAATAGGAAAATTGGGTTTTAATTTTAGTCTATAATTTTTGCCTTCATTTTGGATTCCTAACCTTTAAAATAAGTGTTCATTTTCAAAATCAGTAAAACCATTTTTCCCTAATTCCAGATACCGAAAATAGGCTTGTACAATGTTATTATAGTAAGAGATTAGAATGAAATATTAGGGAGTGAAAGTGAGTGTGTGAGTGAGTGCGGTAGTGGGTTATTAGTGTATCATTGTTTAAGTGCGGGAGTGAGTGCTAGATTGAAATTAATAATGTTGGAGAGTGAATGTGAGAATGAGAAATTAAGTGTGATTGAATAGGTTTTAGTGAGTGATAGTGAAATAGAGTGTGTAAAAAGATAGAAAGTGGTTTTTCCAAGTTAGTTTTCCCTTTTCCTCCATGAAATTCTGTTGTTACTCTTCCTCTAAATATTACCTCTCTAATACCTAAAACCATTAACGTAATTAGTTCATAAGTGCAAAACCCGAACGGGTAGAAAGATGCTAAAAAAAAAGAAAAAACACGATCTAAATAAGCAATAAATGATAGCTACACTAATAAATAATTCCTGTATTGACTCGGTACTGGAGGTTTTAGCTTAATTATTAAGAATATCCCCCCCTCCCCCATGTGTAGGCTTACGGGAGTAATGTACAATTCCCTGGGGTGGGAACGTAGGTAATGTATGAACTCCATTGATTGTGTAATGAGCACCTTCAGTCAACAGACGTTCGGATAGCTGACCCATCTGGACACCTAAAGTCCTAAGCTACGGGTCAGATGTATGTTTTATTTATTATTATTTAGCACCACGTCTTACTACCCGTTCGGGTTATACGCTTTCAGATGTATGCAAATATCTTATATCGATAGGGTTGACTAGAAAGTCTGCTATTAAATACCAGGATTATGACCATTCCTTTATTTAGGACATCATCTTCCGACTATTTCATGTGAGGAAGAAACTACTTCCCTTTTTAATTCAAACTCCTTTTCATTATTTATAGAAAGACAACCTTTGAAAATAAGCAAATCAAAGGCGAATTGGGGAGATAAATGAAGCGGAAGCTAAGGTGAAATTTGCTCTAATAGCGAGAGAAATGTGGTACAATTTGATTATATAAGTTTTAAATAGATATATTAACAAGTGATAGAAACTTCTAAATTTGACCGATTAAGATGGAGACTTGTAAATAATTGTTGGTATTAGCCCCCTACCCACCTATTAAGAAATATTCAAATGAGTAGCGAGCTTTGGTTAGTATTTTTGAAATGCTTATAATAAACAAAATTTTGGACGAACTAAATGAAAATTTGCTTTAGTAGATATATTTAGTGTAATTTTCTACATATTGTAATTTACACATTGATTGAATATTATTTATGGACATATTATTATATTAAAAGAAACCTTTTAAGAAAATAAAAATGTCATAGTTATAGTCAGCAGTGCCATTGATACTTCTATGTGTAATAATTAATTTATATACTTTGGTGAGACATGGGTTTTGTTATAAAAACTATAAAAAACAATTAATTTAATTTGTGCTCCTTTATATCCCACCATATCAACATAAATAAATAGTACGGAGCTCCCCACGGACTTTCTCGCTCTATGTTTAAAAATGGAGATATTTTTACCAAAACTCGTAATATATGTAAACGAAATAATACACACTAGCAAACCCAAGCATAAATTGCACTATACTTTACGTGAAACTTTTATTTAGTCACGGTTTTAAATTTTATTATTTTATTTTTAAAGAATTAATTAACTCATTTGTATGTTTTGACCGATAAAAAAGATCAATATTGGGTCCACAAGAGTCAAAACTTTGTTATAATATTTTAACTTAACGGTTAAAATTTTCAAGATTTTATTATGTGTGGCAAATCTTCATGCCATCGCATTGCTATTAAATTGCTCATTTATAAATTTTGACCAATAAAAAATTTTAAAAATTGATTATTGAGTCTAAAATGGAGATAGATCATTGTTGAACAAACATTTCTCCTTAGATTTAGAAGGAAAAACAACATAAACTATTTGAGAGACTTACTTATATTTAATTACTCTATGACATTGGAGAATTATTACGTTAAAACTTAAGTAGTATCTCTCTACCACTAAGAAATTGTTGGTTTTATAAAAATAGATTTCATATACAAGTTTTTTATTTTTTTAGTACTACAATTTTGCAATGATAAGTTATTTAGTATCTCAAATAGTTGCAAAGATACGAAAGTTTCTGCATCTGTAAAGTAACCTAAATGTCCTTTTCATGGGAAAATGAGAATAGCCAGTTTATTTATAATCTTAATCAACAACTGGATACGAATTTTAATCAAAATCGTTAAAGCCGATTTTGAAAAAATTGATTTGGTCGCTTTTTGCTCTTTACTAAACTACTCTTAATTTTAAGTTTAAACAGACACACAGACAGACGGCATTGCAAAGAGCACTTTTTAGGTTTCGGGGCTCATGAGACGTCGACATTCATCAACATTACAAGTTAGATTTTTTTTACGGTCGCAATACTGTACCTGTGATGTTAAAAAAGTAAAAAAAGTATATATATATATATATATTTGCGTATATCTTGAAACATTTGTATTATAATATACCTACATATTTGTAATGATAAGTAAATCATATCACAAATAGTTTAGGAAATATTATAAAAAAATATAATTTACGCATCAGACCGGAGCCCTTAAAGTAAATTTTCCGACTTATTTAGAGTGGCTATTTTGTTTAGAATATTTATTAATGCTTATAAATGAGATTTAATCAAAATCGTTAGAGCCAGTTTTGAGAAAATAATTTTTTTCTCTTTTTGCCCTTCAGTAAACAACCCTTAATTTTGGGTTAGATATCCAATTCTAAAAATCTCTTGGGGCAACCCTATGAAAACCTTAGATACCAATTTTTAGCCTAATCGGTAAACCAGTTTAGACTCTAGTTGGAGGTACAAACAGACGGAAATTCTAAAGCTACTTTGTTGGATTCGAGGGGTCATGAAACATCGACATTCATCAAAACCTCTATTTCAATTTTTTTGACGATCACAATACTTTCTCAAACTATAAGATAGCGAGAAAGTAAAAATGGCTGTAATATATGTTATTTTATAATCGTTTATGTTTTATTATAATTTAATTTAGTGTTACTATAAGATTCTTCTGTGAATTTAATAACAATTCCCGCCATAATTTTCATCAGTCGTATCTATTAATTACAAAACTATTTCATACAAATATATTTTTCTGCGCTCCTTTAATTAACTATGCAATCAAGAGTATAATTAATGTATTGTTTCATACTGGCTAATTAATGCTTGGTAATGTATCTAATAAAATAATGATAACGTCACGTCTGGTAACATGTTCCAGAGCTAACAGAGGTACGTTTAATAATTAATAGAGGAAATTATTAATTCAAACTCAACACCCTTCACTTCATTAAGCTAATTATATCCTTGCATCCAGTCGGGTGAAAGATCGGATTTCAAAATTTGTAAGCCCACATCATTTTAAATTCTGTGATTAAATGATTGTGGCTTAGAAAGGGATAATCCATATTGTGTTTGCCCAAACGTGTCTTGGAAACTTAAGGTGGGGAAGTTGGGAACAGTATGAAAAGTATATTGGGCTTGCAGTTTTTAAAGCATAGATTAAAAAAAAAATTGCTTAGTTACAAACATAGAGTTTAATTTTCTTCATATGATATTACTAACAGTTCTTTGTTATTTTCCAATAGCATAACGGCATTAGATGACAAACTTTTTAAATGAAGAGTAAGAGTTGTCACCAAATTCAAGGCAAGCTGACAAATTTTCTGCAACTATTGATATCACTATATGAAAAAATTAAATTCTATATATGTATTGAAATAATATTTAATTGATTTTTACCAATGTTTTTCTATAAAAACTACAAAAACACTGGCCCCTTCTTGCATCCCCCACAATAACACCTCAACAGCTTCTGTCGACTATCGAGAGGTTTGTAGAGTTACTGGTGAAAGAGGGTTGTGGCTCTGAAAATGACCGATTCCATACAAATTGTTTCAGAAATTTTAATATAATTCTCTGCAAGTTAACATGATGCCATATTCACAGCCATAGTTCGGCCAACCATAGATTATTATCTACTAACTGTGGAATGTAGGAACATTTTGGTCACCACACCTAACTAACTACCCGTTTGGGTTAAACAAATACGTAGTAATTACGCTAATGTTTTAGGTTTGGGAAAGGTGGAATGTAGATGATGAATTATTGTATTCACTTGGATGGATAATGTAAAACCAGTCAGGAAAACCACTCACAGTACGCCCGACTGGGATATTCCAGCCCTAATCTCCCCGTATTCGGCAGTCAAGTCTATCACGAGCGTGACATCTCAAACCATTCAACCACTGAAGTAGGTAATATAATGGTATGAAACATCAAGAAATATGTATTGTATCTTAATACATAAAGTAATATTTATTTAAATAAAATAGTTTATTTTCAAGCAATTTTCAAGATTATAAATATCTAAATTTATTATTTTGATACGTATTAATGAACATTAGTTTAAAATTCGTGCAGCATAAGGATCCAGTTAAAAAGAAACAAGTGTATTTCAGGTAGAAAAAAAAATCAGTTCATTATATCTATATTTTGTTTTTTATCAGTTTTAAATATTTAATATGCAATTCCCTCAACTCTATATCTATACTTATAAAATAACATGTCCTGATTGATTGACTGACTGACTGATTCATCATCGCCGAGCGCAAACTATCAAGGCTACAATCATTAAATTCGGACTGTATATTCATTTTGTTATGTAGGCACCCACTAAGAAAGGATTTTAGAAAATTCCACCCCAAAGGGGTCAAAATAGGGGATGATAATATGTATGAAAGTCCATCATTTTGAAAGTTACATAAATAAAATTTTGTATTTCGGTTATTGACGTAAAACAAATAAATACGTGTTTCAGGAATTTTGGAAATTTTATTTAATAAGGGATGAAAAAGAGGGTGAAAGTTTCTATCGGACTTGCATTATTTTTGATCTGAGGTCAAGTTATGGTCATCAACGTAACGTAATATTTTAAATATCTGTAAATACATATGTATATTTTCGTATTTGTATATAATCAACTTCCACGCGAGCAAAGCCGCGGGCAACAGCTATCTAGTCTACTATAAATTATTTTAAACAACATTCTGTTTTAAACTTATTTAAATGTAAATTGGAAGTTTTCCTACTTATAAACTGACTCACACATCTGAGTTTTTTTTAAATGTGTCAAACTATTTTTTAAATGTTTGTATTTTAGCTTATTTACAAAATATTTATTTATTTCGTGTATTAAATATTCAAATTTTTTCAAACCTTTTTATTTCCTTGTTGATAGTTATATATTAAATCAATAATATTCCATTTATACGTTTTCTGCATTGTATGTTGTACAACACTCATAATTTCTCTATATTTAATTAAATTTATAACTAAATTTTGATCTCTTGACTTAACTTATAGTATAATGTGATAATTTATGAAGTAAAGGGGTGGGTAATTATTCCGATAGTATTAAGTGAGGGTGGTGATATCTTCATAGAATAATTTATTATCTTTATTCTTACTATGGCGGCACCATTTGTTACAGTCCTTATTTGCGGTGCCACATTTATATAAGTTCCCTTATAATATATGTCTAAGATTTATAAGCTAAAAATAACCTTATTGACGCACGTATTCAAAGCAAAATAATATCCTTGCTAAAGTTTAATACATAAAAACACACATTGCAAAATTAACATTTCCAAAACAATAATAAACGTTACTATCCCATAAATACATCCTATTACACATTTTTATGCACATTGGTTTAAAATAGCTGCTCTTATTTATGACGTGGTCTTTTAAATAGTACTATCTATATACCTGTATATTATACACATATATTATTTCAGTCCTGTGGCAGCAAAGAGGTCAGATGTGTTAAAAAATAATGTACCCCTTGTTATTAAAGTGTTGCTGACGAAGGTATTAACCGTTTAATATATATATATATATATATATATATATATATTTATATATATATATAAATATAAATATATATATATATATAAATATATAAATATATATAAAACAATTAATAATATAAATATTATATAAAAAATTTAATATATATAATATAATATAAATTTAATAGCATATTGAATATATATATAATTATTTATTCATTCTGCTATAAAATTTAAAATGTCTAGGCTCTAGCAGCAGGTAGATAAGTAAGTAAGCACCCAATTAAATTTATAATTTATCTGTAATACATAAGATTATTTTAGCTTGTTTATAAAGTGCATTTTAATCACGCAAGCAGTCAAAAATGATCGTTGATACCCAGTATTTGTAATACTAGAATTTACACGTTAATTAAAAGTAATTTGCCAAGTGTTGATTTTTTTTTAAATTCATGTTTTGGATCGTGACCAATTTAAAGAGAGTATGCTAACATCCCTGATCTACAAAAAACAATATATCTATAAGCTACTATAGTGTCAAAATCTTAAGGAAAACATTTGCTTGAGTCCTTCCAATTAACCGTTAGCTTCATAATGAATGGACCTGTAAAATAATTGTTTACCGAAATAGTTTATGTAATGTCCACAACCCTCATCCTCTCTCCAACGTTCTAATTATAGGTCTAGAGGTAACGTTTACACACTGCCAATGTTTGTGCGCTGTTATCAAAAATGGAAATGCAAAAGGGTCATAGAGGTAAATATAATGCACCCATCAAGCTGTTTGCTTTTCACATGCCCAAAATGTATGTGGATTTAGACAGAATGTTTTTTATTAATGTTTAGTTTGTTAAAATTTTTGACTACATAAGCATTTATAACAATACATTTTTTAAATGTACAAATTCAACTCAATGCAAACTCCGCCTACCCCTACAGTTAGAAGTCTTACTTCGACCTATTATAATATAACTCTATCTTATAATTTATGTCATAGTGAAAAATTGCAAATTACGTATGATACATTTTATATTAAAGAAATTGTTCAAACATACATGTAAGTAAACCAAAACCAGCAGCCGAATTAGAAGATAAAAGTTACTTTTGGACCACAAATCAAGCTTAGTAAATTTCTTTCATTTAATTTTTATTTAGAGACACGTTATACTACCCATTTGACTTGAAAGCATATTTACTAATAGTACCAATGTGTTGGGTGTAAGGAAGCTTGAATTTAGGGCAAGCATACCTTTTTTCGCTTAGAGGGAGAGTAGAATACAATCAAGAGAAAAAACACCCTCAGTATCCCCTATCAAGAATCTAACCCTGAACTCCCCGTCATCGGTAGGCCAGTCTATTGCGTGAGTGGCGCCGTAAACCATTCGACCAACGGTAAAGAGGACAGTAAATTAGTTTTGAAGTGTATTCCAGAGTGGTGGCTGGACACTCTAGCCTTGTAATTGATATTTGATGATGAAGTCAGGGCTTGAGTCCCGACTGGGGAAACTGAATGTTATTTCATACTTGTGATTTGATAGCCTCCTTCAAATCTTTAGAGGATTTATTTCCTTCGAGCTAACATTTTCCTCCTTACAACCTATATTTAGCTGCTATTAGATATTGTATTATCGCTACTTGTTAGAATTTAATAAAATATATTGATACATTAAAAAATATACGTTATTGTGCATTGCACACCATTTCTTCCCTCTCTAAAAATTGATATATTTAATTTAAACGCTTGTTACATTTGTGAAACAAAAAATATACATTATTTCAGAAACATTATGTAAAATAAAAGGATAACATTTAATTAAAGAGCATAAATGAAATAATTTATAAATTTACAGAAACATTGATATAAAAAGGAACATCCTTATCCACCAAAGAGAATTAACAATGATTTATACCAAAGACCACAATTAAAAAGAGTAGCATTTGCTTATAGCTCAGAAACTATTAGTTTTATAAAAATTGATTCTAGATACATTTTCTTTATTTTTAATAGTACCACAATTTTACAATTATAAGTTTTATAAATATCTGATACCAAATTCTAGCCCTACCAGTAAATTGGTCTCGTCTATATTCAGATATACAGACATACGGACAGACAGATCTCATAAGACACCCGCCACTTGTTCACGGTCATTAAACGTCGTCATCCATTAACATTTCAATTTCGATTTTTAACGAGTGTTAGAGATACAGTAAAAAACGTTTGGATGACCACATCGTCTAAGAGGTCACTCTTGCAATATACTGGAATTTCATTCAAGGGGTCTCATGGTTATAATACCAATAGTGTGAGCTTAACTTAAAAAGTAGTCCCAATTTATATCCACGCACATCCAAGTTCACTTCAAAAAATTGTAGCCTTCGTCAACACTAAATTATTAGCTATGATAAGTAAATATATGCATTAGTGAGACGTGGTGATAAATAATATAAACTATATTAGATGTGAAAGAGTGCAGACATATTTTTATCTTGATAAGTTAAAAATAATCTAACGACATCTTCAAACATACGTCTTACATACATTTTTGTGCACATTAATGGAAAAAATTGCACTGCAGGTAAATATATGTTTGCTTTAGCCAGGTTGGTCACATTGCTAAGCGGCCATTTTTGTCAGTTATTACCAAGAAGGTTGCGCTAAGAGATGCTTATTGTTTTGCTATAATGTTGTGTGTCCAGTGTATTGTGAAACTAATAATAAGCTCTGTATATTTTTAAAAAAATCAAAATATTTCCATTAATTTTGCACAACATTGTTGTCTGTTATAGTTTCTAATCGTATTCTCAAATATCAGTAAACATATTTTAATAAGCTTTCCTTGAAAAACCAACATATTATTTTAATCATCATAGCAATACATTTTGAATACAAATAGATTCTTTGAAATATCGGTTATTTTCAAACGACCCATAATTTTTTTTTTTCATTGAATAACAAAGTATTGTATATTTTGTAAAATCCTCATTCAATCACATTTATAACTGAATGACTCAAACCTTTTCATAAAAGTTAGAATTTTTTAAAGCTAATCATCACTTAACTACCATTAATATTAAGGCTCAGACCAAAATTAATATTTAGACACGAGTTATGACCATATAGCATATACTTACCAAGTGTGAATAAAAGCCATCAAACACGTTTGAATGTAGCCTCTGTGATAGACAGAGTTGTAACTCCCCATTTTTTGAGCTAAGGGTAACATATTACTGACTATAATAATTTATTTTATGAAATAAAAATTTAATAGAAAGATCGTTACAAAAAACTGTTCTGACACAAAGTCTAAAAATATAGATGGTTTTTAAAACATATTCATGTTTGGATATAACTTTATTTCATGAACAAAATCATTCTATTAACGTAACGAAACACCAGCCACAAAAATGGGGTAATCACGTGCCCTCTAATATATTCTTATCTTATGCTTTTCCTGCCGCTTTCAACACTTTTGTAGGCCACTTCGCCTTATTCTCCTTTGTGCTCTGACGCCCAAAAATCATCAGAACTCTTCCCAACGCACACGACCTTAAAGAAAGAAGGTTTAAGTCGTAAAAATATCCCACGCTATCTGCACAGTATAACACTCCCACCCACCAAGTAAAACGTAAGATTAAATTATTGCTAGGAACATTTTATGTTTCCCGTACGCGAAAACTGTATACAGAGGTTTTACAGGAAAACGTTCGTTTGTAATGGCGGTTTGGCGAAATGAGAATCCACGCAAACAAGGAATCATTTCCTGACTCGAGGTTTGGGAGGGAGGAAGAGATGCATAAAATATATGAAAGTGTTGATAGTTTATAAGTGTGAAAACGTTATATTTAAAGCTCAAAAGATATTGCGCAACATTAGTGAACGTCTTAAAAAGCACATGAAATATGGATTAAAATTTAAAATAATATATTTACTAACAATATTTGTAACTCAAATTTCACGAGCACCATATATTACTACCCGTCCAGGAAATACAAATATTTATATCAACCGATAGGGACGAGTAAGAAAAAATCTAGAGGAGATGTTCAAACCTTTGCTTGAATGAAAATTGGGGATTCATTTAGGGAAAATAAAAAGAATCTCAATATACCCAGCTTGGGACTTGAAATTTGAACTTCTGTTCACTAGAAGTCAATAACACATCAAACTGATTTCTTATTATGGCTATCAGCTAGAAGTTAAATATATCAAATTCATAAATATTCCAGTCCTTTTATTGACTTTTGTGATATCTCCTGTGTATTCCCACATTTTTTCCAGTAAACAAAATCCCAGTATTTTCTCAATTTTTCTGGTTTTTCAGATGAATGAGGATTATGTTACCTTAGCTTTACCACTCTAATGCGGTAACATTTCCTCTGAACTACACTACTCAATCCTAAAACACATATATTTACCCATTCAAGCCTCTTGTATTAAACCATCTCTGTCTCTAAGTATTAAGCAGGTGCAGTACAGTCCAGGTAATCATTGAAAGCATTGCTTGCCTGGCTACTTTAAGCAAAATTAGACATTAATTTGTGTTTGAAAATATGTTTTAAGAAACAAACCTAATATATTTTGGAAGCACTTTTGTTTGAACAACGTTTATTAACCTAAACAAGCTTAACATTCAAATGTGGAACAAACAGCATTAACCTGGAGTGACCACATTGATGTACTAATTACTCAAAGAGGGGCCACTGCCAAATATTTTATTTGTGCTAAAAGCGGTATATAGGTGGTAAAAAGCTTTGGCATTAATAATTTAAGTCCAAAACTCAAAAGTAGTGGACGTGTTTAAGCTTGGTATATTTTGTCAATTGTAGGCTAACTGTGTCTATTATGTCTCCTCCAAGAGAACCTTCTATAAGCCACCTCAAATTTGCTTCTAAATCTAAAGCATTAAAATACCACAAGAGATGAAAGGGTGGGAAAAGGTGTAAGGCACTTGCTTGTCTGTAGAGGAAATAAAATCGAACATCCTCTCTTTTTAGTGGAGTATTTCAGCCAATGAAAGATAGAATAGTAAAATGAGATAAAGTATGTTCAGCGTAGGAATTGTTTTCTGAAAGGCCTTTTTCCCTACCAGAAATCTATTATATAGTAGGATATTGGTAGGAAAAAAGACCTTTCAGAGATAAATTCCTATTGTGAATGGAGAATATCTACCAAATTCTTTGGGTAAATGTTGGCGCATGCACAGTGTCAGTTTTACATCAGTTGAGTATTCAGGACTGCCCTAACCGGTATTCTTGATTCATAATATTCAAGTGAATTCCTTTAAATATCTTATTCTCTCTGCCATATTTATTTTAAACTAATTTCATAAATTTAACGTGATAATTAAATATAATTTATGCCACTAAAAATAATTAAAACCGCAAAGTTTGAAACAAGCTTCAGGATATTTTTACTACAGACCCTTCATACAAATCTCTTTGTCCAGAGCGCGAGACAATTAACCTCCATCTATCTATTCATTATTGACATATTTCTTGCCTCAAATTAATCGCTATCCTTTGAACCTTTTTTTCCAAAAACATTTAAATATACATAACTTTTTGTGAAGCTTATACATAATTTTACACTTATAAAGAACATTAAATAATAGAATTACCAAAGTAAAATATATTAAAAGAGTTCTCAAATTTTATACTTTGCTGGGACATCATTATTCCCACTTCCGCTTTCATCAAGTTTATAATATAAAAACAAAAACCTTCTGAAAACTAATTATACATCTGTTTTTATGTAACGTAATTTCACACACGGAAGCACGCAGAAAAATAAAAAAGAAGGCAAACAAGTACGGAAACTCATTCAATGGAAACGTAAAATTACATAATTCCTTTTTTCTGGTCTTAACGTTCTCGTTATTGCATGTTTTCTAAATTAAAAATATATGAACAGAGGTAAATTGAAAATAAGTACAGCGAAGGATAAGTTTTTATTTTCCGACACCAAATAGATCCATAATCAATCAGAATCGAGTCCATTACTTTATTATTAGCCAGCTGAGGACATCACCCTTCATTATTCTGGGGGATTCCTCAACAGGAACAACCTTGCTTTCTGAACAGGATTTTCTTAATTTTCCATTATATAAAGCCACCGCTTTTAAGTAAGCGTGTTTGCAAAAGATTTTCATCTCAAAATTCAAAGAAGATTGTTAGTAATGTGATGCAAGTGTTGTTGGTGACGTCAGTGATAATATTTGTTGTAAAATGTATACATTTTCAATTTTCAAGTTTGACAACTAAATGCATAACACCCTGAATGATCACAACTAAAATAGTACCACCTCATTGGTCAAGTTAACACTAAAAGTCACTTGATCACTGCTACTTTTGATTTACTCCCATACTGTACTAAATGGTTTTGATGAAACTTTACAGCTTCAGATTTGTTTGGGAATCGAACACTCTCAACAGGATCGGACTTTGTGGATGCAACCAAACGATTGTCAATCTCCAATATTCAAGAATGGTTGGTGGCCGAACATCCTCCACTGTCGGAATGCCATCTACGGTATTTGGGATATCCATCATGCCCTTCGACGTAACTCTTTGGATAATTTTTGATGAATGGTAGAGATGAACAATTCAAAATTCATTATGGGGTGTGTAGTATATATTTAGTTAATTTTGCATTCAGCTGTGGGTCGAAGTTTGATTCCGGGATATCTGAACGTATCACGAAATCTTTATCATCGGGTGTGAACTTTTCCTGAAGTCATAAATAGGGACTAAATTTTGATTATTTCCCTTTTTATTTTCCTTGATCTTAAGACATAGGCTGCTGTTATATACATGCATTTCAAGTTACTAAGAGGTCAATATTCTCATTTTATAGTGCCTATATAATATGCCTATTCTCTTTGTGTTTACCTATTTAATGAATAAGCACCTTTAATCACCTGTTTTGGCTTTGCCCCATCTCTTTATCATACCATGAAAGTTAAGACTTAGATAAGTTGATCTAGAAAGATAGATAAAAAATTAATTTTTAAATTAAACAGTTAATAAAATGATAAATGAATTAAGTGAAAATAACAAGCACTAAATATATAATTCAACTATAATTTTGATAAAGAAATATAGTGAAAAATATGAACATATAAATAAAAGTATAAGGCATAATCAAATAAAATATAGATCTCAAACGAGTTGATGAATATTTAAAACTTAAGTTGACACATTAAAATAGTAATACAAAAATATAACATACAATAGATGTGGTACGAACAATGTTCTTAAGTCCATATTTATTGTGAAATGAAAAAAAAGGTTTACATCTGCCAAACAAATTAAATTAAGTGGTTACACAATATATATTAATCTAATTACTATATGTTATCTCTATCCCATTAATCCTATATTATATCCAGCACTGGAAAGAGGCCAGATTACATCATACTGACATGTTTAGATACTATGTTACCATAATCATATAAATGCAAATTAAATTAATAAATTCATGGAGATAAATTAAGACTAAATTTATTATAAGAAGTATTGTAAAATACCATTAATCTGTTTAAAATTAATAAAGAGAAATTATTAAAACAAACTTTCTTTTGAAACGGTAAATGAGAAAATTTAGTCCTTGGTATCTTGAAGTAGTAATAATTTTTTTAAATTATAAAAAAAACACTTTGCTCATTTCACTAATGAGAATATAGATAATTATCTAGTAATTAGCATCATGTGACGTTCTTCGGTGGTTGATAACAAGTACTAATCTATTATAATGAGAAGAGCCAGGTGGTGACTCACCAAGAATTGATGTTGCTGGTAAACTCCCAAGCGTCGAGGAACATTGCCCCAGCGGACCATTTCGGTATCGTGAGCATTTTCACGTCCATATCGAAGGGAACACGTCGAAGAATAGAGAGATAATTGTCTCTGCTCGCCACTCCTGTTGACAGCACTAGTGAAGATGTGGATTTATTTGGCAACTCTCCCCCTCCCCTTTTACTCCTAGATTCTGTTGTACTCCGAGGCAGTTCTGTTCTATATAATATATTCCCTGGAGTCAAATTCTTGATTTATTGTATTTATTCACCGAAGAAGGAACTACTCAATACAATTCAGCACCGAAGACTACTAATGCTCAGATGGTCAGGCATCGGTCACCACCAATATTAGATATGCCTCTTCTGAGAATGATTGAGTTATCATTCAGCTGTCCTCGACGTTTCTATCTATTTTTTGTCCTCAGATATATTTTCATGAATTAGTATATTTTGCTTTATTTCAATGTCGTTTAGACATTGAATAACATATCAGAATATCTGACATTGCTTTCTATGTCCATCAGACATAGTTTCATGTATTATAATGTCTTGCTTTATTTACATGTCGACCAGACATAGTGTATTGTGTTAGAGTGTCTGAATTATATGAAATGTCCATCAGAAACAAGTTTTAATGTCAAAAGTTGTAACAATATTTTCTATGTCCACCAGACATGATTTATTTAGTCAGGATTTCTAATATTATTTCATATGTCCATCAGACATAGTTTCTTTAGTCAGATTGTCTGACGATTATTTCACCGTGCCTTAAGGCATAGTTTAAATACGAGGACTCTATGCTATATATGTGTATAGGACCAGGTGATTGAGTATACTGGGTCCTTGAACTTGATTATTTTTTCTAAATCCTTAAGACATTGTTATATTTTTATGACACACTAAACGGTATAATCTCGTTTAAAATCTCTCTATGGCAACAATCAGATCACCTAAAATTTCCTTCTTGGAACTACCTAGGTTAGTGGCAAGTTGCATTCACTATTACACCTTTGTTTGTGTAGCTATTTAAGGTGCTCAATCTGTGGGAGCACTACTAGTTTGAAGTAATGGTCCGCGAGGATAAAGCTTTTTTTCTGGCCCCTTCAATTACCATATTCATCCTAGTGTTCAAAGATAGTTTGTATTAGCTATTGTATGCCCTAGTAATGGGTAAATGTATAAATTTACTATAGATTGCTCAGACAGTACTCATTAGAAAATGACCGGCCAAAGTAAATTACTGTGTATATGCCCGATTGTTAGCCACTTATTATTTGTAAAATGGAGGCTCCTCTTATAGGATATTTTTCTTTGGTTTTTCGTAACTCTCCATCAGGGTTAATACAAGCTAGCTAACTTAAATTATAACATTCTTAGTAATTCTAAAAATATAGTATTTTATGTTATGTTCCTATTCTCAATTGTTTCACTATTATTCATGATTATACCTCTCAGGTATTAGTCTGGTATCAACCAAGCTAGATTATCCTTTTTTTATATTGCCTAAAACTTAATTCTCCTTTTCTTATTGTTGTCGAGTTGTGACAAAGGATTAAAACTAATATCCCTATTTCTAGAGTTATTTAACTAAACAAAATGTTCTATTTAACTACTGTCGGTTCCTTGTGGACAAACTAATAATATATATTCGTCTAACCTATCTTTTCTACCTAGATAATAAATTACTGTTATCATTTATTAATTGAATTTAAACCTTGGCACTCACATGTAATTTTATATATTTTTGTTTCCCTTTTAATATTCTTATTTGTTAAACTAACATATTTATGTAATGCACTTTTCTTCCCTTTCTTTCAACAGTTATAACTTATTTAATTATATAAAAGCAATAATTTTTTTCTACGAGATAGGAGAAGTAACGATGGATATTAAACTTTTTGATGCCTTAAAACCCTTTCCTTAGCTATAACAATAAATTACAAGTGGCAGTCGTCACTTTTGACACTCTACAGTAAACACGAAACACTTTATTTCCTTTAAAGCACTCCTCAACATATTAAAGACATATAATTTTTAAATAGCTTATTATAAACTTTATAGATAAATTCAACATAATATAAAAAAATACCGCATTCAAATATACTCAGTAGCTCTTTAATAGCTATAGGCCAACATATAGGTAGATAATTTATACTTTATAAGGATTTGTGAATTAGAATCTAGTAACTAATCTTAAATTGATTTCTCTCTCAGTCTACTATTGAAATGTATTATATGATTACTATTTGTATTTGGTAATCCAGCTATACAGAAAAATAATGAGGTTTATGTTCAATAATAGAATTCATTATTAAACCTTCAAAAATTCAACAAGACAACATCAATAAAAAACTTTAATTTTATTTAATTAAACTTGTTAGATAAATAGCCCTACATGTAAAAAATATAAATAATATAAAATAAATTTTAAGGTGCACGACAAAAACTTTCTCACGTTACCCTTAAAATATAGACAGTTATGAGAGACACGTAATTTTTAAAAATAATATAGGCATTTGCAGAAACCGTCTACTAAAGAGCATAAATGTAATAATACATATTGGTAAAGAAACATTGAAATATGTTGAGCATATCAGTCAAAAGAGCGTGATAATCAAATTCATACATTAAAGTTTTAATAACAAAAATGTGTTTGCTTTTAGCTCAGAAACTATTGGTTTATAAAAATATATTCCATTAAAAATATTTTTATTTTAAATATTACTTCAAATTTACAGTGGTATATTTTTTTGTATCTCAAATATTTGCAGAACTATCAAAATGGGAAATTTATGCAAATGTATATTACCCACAATGTCAATTTCATGAAAAAATCAAAATTGTAATTTTGTTTCAAATGCTTAGCAGTGTATAAATTCAACATTCAATCAAAATCGTTAGAGTGAATTTTGAGAAAATCAATTTTTTCTTTTTTGGCCCATCGCTTTATTTTTAAGGTTAGAAATATATTTCAAATAATCCCTCCAGGGGAATTAGTGAAAACCATTGATACCAAGTTTTAGCCCAATTGGTAAAATGGTTATGCGATAGTTTGAGATACAGATAGACAGGAGGCATCAAATAAAAACAAATTTGGTTTTCCGGGGCCATGACACGTAAATTTTAATAAAAACTTGAGTACAATTTTTTTGATTGTCACGATACTTCTTTCTTCGAGGAGTCGAAAGAAAGTAAAATCTGCTATTCCATCAGTTAAGCAGTTCCAGAATTCCTAGTCAGCATACAATAAGACATAACACTTTATTTTATTAGTAGTAGAGCTTAACAATGATGTACCCAAGGGTGTCCGGGCGAATCATTTTTCCGTAAAAAGGTGTAGAATGCAATAAAGTAGAGAAATGTGAAAAAAGTAGATTTTATAAAAATATTAAAAAATACAGAGTAGAAAGTAAAAAGGGTAAGTCAAATGAGTTTGAAATGTAAAATTTATAAATAAGGGTCAAAAAGTAAAAAAGATAAAAAGTGTGGTGATTAACTCAAATCAAAATGTTTTTAGCATATGCAACATAATTTAACCCGTTTACACTTTTTTTTTCATTTACTTTTCTTTTCCCGTATACACTGTTTATCCTTTTAATCCATTTTAGGCTTTTTGCTCCTGCTACCCCAATTAACATTTATATCTTTTGTATCCTTTATGTAATTTTTCTTGTTTTAGCACCTTTTGACACTTTTGAATCTCTTATCAATGAATTCATATCGAAAAATAGTTGAATGAATGAAGTCTATTGAAAGGAATGGAAGAATGGAGTCTAAAGGAAAAAATATAACAGTATAGAAAATATTGTTAAAACTAATATTGTTTTAAGGATGTGAAGCGTTGGTTTGTTAGGAGAAACACAAGATCAAGGTGGATGTGGTTGAAATGAGATATCTAATAAATGTATGTAGAAAATCTCTTATGGACAGGGTTTGTTATGAATGGGTAATGAAGGGGTGTTCTTTTAAAGGGAATCCAATGGGTCAATGTGATGGAAGCATCTTACGCTGGTTTAGGGATGTTGATTTTTGCCCTTTTTTATTGGAAATACTCTATTTACTCTTTCCCTTTTGATCCTTTTTGCACTTTTTACACCTTATTTCATTAAGTACCCAGCCTAGCCCCAATTATATATTTTAGTGTAAAAAGGTGTGAAATATGCAAAAAGGTTATAGATAGTAAAAATTATAAAAATTAGATTTAATATATTCTATTTAAATGGTTAAAAAGTGTAGGTAAAATGTTAAAACGTGATAAATATATTAAAAGAGTGGAAAGGCTTGAATGATTTAAGAGGCTAAATAGAGTTCAAAGATAAGAAAGAGTAAAAGGGTATTAAAGGTATACATGGTAAAATGGGTTAAAAGGGTAAATAGGATAAAAAGTAATTAATATAATCAGATGTTTAAAATTCCACCCTCCAGGTGCACATTTATGTCCACAATGGACACCATGTATTAATAAATCCATATTATGTTGTTACAGGCCCTACATTCATTTCTTTAGGTTTTAGTTAGTTTAAAAAATCAAATTCAAATTTAAAAATTTCTGTTCAGTGATGCACATGTTTGTGCATAGGGGCTATTAAGTTTTAGTTTTCAGACCTGTACGTAAGGTAGATATCACGCAAAGCTCATGGAACACGGGCAAACTGTTCATTTTATTAATATGGTTGTATATTTTAATCAAATCCAAGGCAAGACAAATTTAAATTGTACATAATATAAAATAGAATTTTTAAAATAAGGGTATAAATGGACAGCTATAAAATTTAATAGATCCTACTTCCGGTGGTGGATTTTAAAATGTTGCACCCCTAGACACAATTATAATATGTGTCGTCGTCCCCCCCCAACCGCTTTTTATGGGTTCTAGGAAGTTTTGGAAGAAAGAGATGTGTGGGGAGGTTGGGGATGCGGAAGTTAGTATTCGAGAAAAGACTTCTACAAAATAAAATCAATCATATACACTCAATAAATGTAGTTATTACCAACAATATATTTAAATAATGTTATCCAAAATATGCCACCCCCAAAAGCTGCCACCCCTAAGCCCGTGCCTAGTGGGCCTATAGTGTAAATCCACTTCTGCCAACTTCACGTATGTATACGTCAAGTCATGTGATTTGCAGATGTCACATTTTATATATCAGGTGGATAACGGTTAATTGGGGCATCAGTTAGTCGGGGAAGCCATATATTTGGGGTAAAATAAAACAAAAGAAATAAAAACAAGTATTTAACCTGAATTGTGTACGTTTATTTGGGTCAACTTGTTGCTTAATTGGAAGATTGAATGTCGTTATTGAACAATGAACTGTTTGTAGTTGGCAAGTAAGTTCGAGACTAGTCCATTTAATTCTGATCCAGGTAGGTGTTGTCTTGTATTTAGTATAGCACAATACTTTAGGTGCACTAAGTCTGACTGTGAAACTGACATGTCAGGGTACAGTTGATTATTATTTTCAATTCAAAAACCCTCATCAATTCTTAACCTTTGCTATTAACAATCGTTATTATTACCGTAAATTAATTTTACAAATGTGCATTATATGTATTTTTCCCTTATAACTTTATCTATATTTTAAATAAATTTTATACCAATATAAATTAAATTTATTGTTCTCTATTTAATTATTTCATTCCTTTTTTTTACTAACACATTTTTGGTCTGTTAGAATGTGCTTTGCAACTTTTGTTTAACATTTCGCCAAACTGTGGATACCGCTTGATTGGGCAAAAATTATATAGTCTCGATTTGTCACAATTAACAGGAATTTACTGTATCATCAGTATCAACTCTATCATATGGTGGGTGGGGTTGATGCTCTGGATCTGACCATTTGACTTTAATGCTTTCCTGGCCCATGAAGGAATTGATTTTTGATTTGGGGACACCATTAATGAGAATTTCACTATCCTTAAAATAATAACTTTCTCAACACCAGAGGCAGTAGACCAGATACAGTTAAAAACTATGAAACTTCAGACCGATATAAATTATTTAAAAGGTAAGGTAGAGCAGTTTTTCTCGAGGAGGGAGGAGAAATTGGTCCTAGATGAAGTTTATCAACATTTTTCCCGATTACACGGTCATGGATCATAATTTATCGGGGCCTAAGTGCTTTGTACACACTTATCAACCCTAAATATGAGCAGAAATAACTTTACACATATGGATCAACTAAACTGTATGAGAAGTGCGATCATGATACGGTATGTTAGCAAATTTACGGAATAGTTCGAAATAGACATATATTATGCGTACAAGAACAGTATTCAATCATAAGCAAAATCCCAAACATGCCTACAACAGCTAGGATAATTACATCCGGTGAAGCACTTATGAATGCCATTATAGTGTTCAACAGGCTCATAATAGGGACTGCCATCAACCAATCCTGCAATGAGAAGTTAACATGTGTGGAAATAATAACGGAAGAAAGGAAATGCATAATAGTAAATAGGTTTTTCCAATATAGAGAACTGATCGAGCCCTACCTTGATCAAGTTGAAAATAACAGCAGAACATATTAAGACACTCCATTGATAATCATGGCAAATGTAAATGAGATGTCACCACTTTGGCATAGACATGGATCTATTCTTCAAGATAGAAGGATCCAACAGAGGAGGGCGAGTCAGAGGGTCATTGATCTAGAGGACTTGATAAATGCACTACAACTAGAGGTAAAGAACCTACCCGATAACCTATCGACATTTTTAGGAAGAGCAGGAGGGACGTCAAATATTTACGTAACCATATGTAACCAACCCGTGGCAGGAATGGTAAGGAACTGGGAAGTGAAGGACAATTTAACCGTAAGTGATCATAACATAATAACATTCGACTTGAGTAAAGATAATGAAGTGGAAGGAAACATAAGGTCTCCAACGTTCTTACAGTAAAACATGTGGCTAAAAAATTTGGATATGTTGAGACAGGAAATCGTACTACCCCTCCTTTAGAATAAGGAGACAACATACATTATAAGGCAAAAGAGTTAACATGAGCAATACAACAAGCTATGAGGAAAGCCATCCCAGACAAAAGGACAAAGACTGGGTGGTAAATCGCAACAACTGCAAAAATTAAGAGGGCAGACCCGCAGGGTAAGAAAAATCTACCACAGATGCCAGGGTTCAGCTGGTATAAACAGATTCCTAAACATGTACCGGATGAGAAAAGAGGAATACGAGACTGCAATAAGAGAAGTGAAAAGATAGTATTGGGAAAGATTTGTCAAAGAAAAACTGGAAACCAATTTGTGAGGAGTGCCATTTAAAATAGCAACGGGGAAGATCAAACCACCAATTTCGATATCTACTTTAAATAGTGGAATGTGGATATGACTACCGGCTGGGCGGAGACTGCTGTGTTACTGTTGGTGACCTTATTACCAGATGATGCAGAGAAAGGGGAAAATGAAGTTCCAAAGTGATGGTGGATGGAGATGCTAAATAAAGATATTGATAACGGAAATTACGCATGTGATCCGGTGACTTAAGAAGAAGTAACTAGGAAAATGACACTATTAAAAAAGAAAAAAGCACCTGGACCAGATGGCATAAGGACGGAGGTGCTATAAGAACTAAAGAGTGTCATCTCTCCTTTTTAAGCTCAGCTCATCAACGAGTGCCTCACTCAGGGTGTTATTCCAAACATCTGGGAAATGAGTGAGATGGTAAAGGTGTAAAGGAGATGATAAAGATCCCCAGCATTCAAAGTCATACCATCCTATATGCCTTTTACAAACCATGGGAAAGGTTCAAGAAAAGATACTATGTGGAAGATAACGTTTGGCATAAGGGAAAGGATAGGCAAGAATCAAAGACAATAAGGATTTCGGAGAGGTAAATTGACGGAGGATGTGATAGCTATGGCGATGAGATTAATAAATTGTGCTGGTAAACGATTTGTGGTGGGCTTATTCGTGGACATATCGGGGGCATTCGATAACCTGTAGTTGACGGTGCTATTCAAGCAATTCAGAGATATAAATTGTCCACGTCACCTTTATAAAAGCTTTAAGGATTATGGCAGATACAGATATGCCACCCTGAAATGTTCGGGAAGAATCCTACAAAAGAAACTAACAAAAAAATTTACCCAGGGTTTGTTAGTGGGTCGGTGTTCTGGGAATTGGATCCTAAACGAGGTCTGAAATTGATAGAGGTAATCCCTGAGGTGGTTTGATTAGTTGCCTTCGCTGACGACTTACTGTTAATTTTGGATGAATACTCGAGGAGAGAACTGGATAAAAATGTCAACAAGGCATTAATGGAATTGGATATCTGGTGAAAATCATTAAAACTAACAATAGAGCCAGCGAATACAACCTTTATTCTATTCAGGGGGTCCGCAGCTATATATCTGATCCTAAAGATAAATGGGAGAACGATATGAAGAGGCAGGATGACAAGGTTCCTAGGGCTGACACTAGATGAGAAACTTAACTATACAGCTCATATAAAGCAAACATGTGAGAAAGCGTGGAAAGTAATGAATAAAAACTTCAGTATTGGAAAAAGAAGTTTTAAGCTACCATGGAAGGTGATTGCAACATACCACCAAGCTATATTGATGTCCGTTGTTGGCTATGGAGCTAGCATATGGTCAGCAAGGTTGAGGCAGTTGCTACCCTCCAGGATGCTGAGGATGCTACAGAAGAGTGTGTTTATGAGTCTCTCCAGGGCGTACTTTATGGCGTCTACAGACACGATGTGTGTGGCTCTGGGTATCTGTCCCATGGATCTTCAAATTCGTAGGAAATCTGAGCTGTACTGGCTGAGGAAAGGAATCATGCAGAAAGTAGAGAGGCTCATGGGACCGGGGTTACTGAGTGAGGTGGATGTGAATCAGGCTATGGAGGATGAGTGTCAAAATCAATGGCACAATAGTGCAACTGGAAGAAGAAATTTTCAACTCTTTCCAAGTGTGAGTGAAAGAGTCATAATGAAACATTTGTGGCCCTCCCAGGGATTGGTACAATACATCGCAGGGAAAATACCGTACAGAGACACACTTCACGAGAGAGAACTAACAGATACGGCAGTGTGTGATTGTGGAGAGGTGTCAACACCATAGCATGCGATCCTTGAACGTCCAGAAACACTGAAGATCAGAACGTTACCACAACGGAGATTCAAGGACTCATGTTGGGAAATATCTTGAGGTATCTGGAAAAGTGGAAGTAAATCGATACAATCGCGACAGTATGAAGACTATATAGCTATGTTGAAAGAGAAAGGTGTCTACAGGTGAAGACGACAAAACATGATGAGGGATACATAGAATAAGACAGAAACAGAAATAAATAGCGATTGAGAAGTCAAACAAACTAATGAAGACAAAACATTACCAAACTGGGAAAGATAAATAGGAAATTAGACAAAAAAGGGGGACTAGAACTGGATTGAAACAATCCACAAATTTGGGTTTTCGTGAACCTGCTGTTGAAGTTTGACCTGGATTCCCAGGTTTGTGGAACATTCTTGGATAAACCGGACAGCGGAATCCTGGCAGGGGGAACTAGCAAATATAAGAATGCATCAAGGAGCAGGGAGGAATACCTGTCGTCAAAGGCTTGCGTCGCTTGGTAACAAGTGTCCATAAGTGTCCATGGTACCGTCTCTGGCCTTCCTTGGTCATCTGTTGGAGGGGGATTCCTGCAGATTCAGACGTCCAGTACTGCCATGGAAACGACAGAAATATCACGTCCAGAACAATGTGAACAACAAAATATGTAGATGCAGTTGATTAAGTAGGTGTTAAAATTAATAAAATAGATTGTTTTGTAATAACATAGGATAGGGAGGAATTTAAAGAATATTGGAATAATATTTCTAAGCGTAAGTTACGTGTAAGATAAATTTAAATAAACTAGTCTTAGGAATAGATTTAGGATCATAACTGGATAATTATTTTATAAATAAAAAGCATTAATCAAAATTGGATACAACATACAATTGTAATTTGAGACTCATCGCAGACTAAGTTGTCATAAGCCGAGTTTAACCTAGTCGCAATAAAAAAATATTCGTATTAATCCCCCACACACCCCGTGCCAGAAGTAACTTGCACTTTCATCGGTCGCCTACAGGTATTCGAGTGTGGGCTTGCGGACTGGTATGCCCCCATTTAACTACTTCCGTTATAGGCATAACACAGGGTTGTTCTGTAGGTCAACGTCACGAACTCTCTAGACGTATGCAAACATGTGGGGTTCTGGGCCTTCAGGCCTCGGCTCTTGGGGTTCTGGGCCTGCAGGTCTCAGCCTCTTTGGTCATGCCATGGGCCGTTTTAGAGCTCTGGTGCTAGCCTGGACAGTTAGTAGTGCATGGGCTAAAACATTGGCGCCTTATCTCCTACGAACGAGTAATGGGAAATTACTTTCCCAAGTGCAATGGTTTTATTCCCATTCCCATACACACGGGAAAGAGTGAAGATCACAATATCGCTTCTTTGAGTGGAAATGTATAGCTCCGGCTACCACCCTGGATAGATGATAGGCACGAGTCCCCAGTTCCTGTCATACAGTGTATACTGGAAGGGGAGGAGGAGTTAATTATCGCCTCCCCAGGTATCTGGCCTTATCCGGATAATCCCACCCTTTAGGATAGGGGGATGGAGCTTTTTAGGCACTGACATATAAACTGCCCTGGATCTCAATGACCAGGAGTGTTTGGCTTAGCCTCTAAATCGGCGTAGTAGTCATAACACGTAAAATATTAGTATTAACATATGATAGAACGAAACTTCAGATTGATAATGGTGGAAAGAAGAGAGGATCTACAACTTTAAGTGGGTTCCGAACCACGTTGGGGGCCTTGCATTACACAGATTCACAAACCGTGAAAGCTCACACTTTTTCAAAGGTGAAGAAAGGGTTTGGTAATCAGATAAATCTGTGCCGGGACCCCTAACTAATGCTATCATAATATGTATCAATACTGACCACATTTAAAAATATGTGAGCAAACATGATATTTTTTTCTCTCCAATGGTTAGGTCACCGTGTATTTTCTCTCTTTGGTTTTCTCACCCATTTTACACGTTAATGTGGGTCTACTTTCTGTAATACTATTCTTTTAATATCAGGCCTCTTAAATTTCGTAATTTATAATTTATTTCTAAATGAACTATTCTAAAAAGCTACCTTCCTCCAAAAAACTAATAATTTATCAACGGGTATCTTAGAAAAAATTGACTGATCTTCAAGTCAATGAATATTTGTACAAGTATATAAACCGAACGGGTAGTAAGACATGGTGCTAATAAATAAATAAATGTTATATACACATATTTTGGTTTTACAAGGGGAATATACGGTCAACGAATTTTTGTAATTTTTAATACTTGTAGTACAGAAAGGTCTAGACCCAAATAACAAATACCCAAACTCATAGGGCCAAATATCCAGAAGTTTTCGAAAAAATAAATTTTGAAAAATGTAGAAACATTACGAGCGAGGGATATACGCTAAAGTTAAGACAATCGACAATAAGTCTCGTGGCTCCCCGGATAGCGCACTAGTCTAGTATCCCGTAGATCGCTGGTTCGAGTCCTACTGATGATTTTTTTCTCCAACTCTTTTAATGCCTATACCCACATAACTTACATGAAAAATTTGTCAAATTTATATGCTAGTTAATAGATATTTCAAGTTTCTCACAACTAGAAACGCAGGTATATTATTCCTAGCTTACCTCTCCTTTTCCCTTCGTGCCGTTGAGTTTCTGTGGCTCGGGTCGGCCGACCATTTCCTAGAATCAAGTACCTACGCGACGCAGCTGCTATTCCTCGAAGTATTTTTGTGAATCCTTCCCCCTCTAGGGAGGGGGGGATTTCTAGCCGTATACGGCCAGAGGGGGAAGAGGACGTGTCGTGAAACGGACGGTTGTACAAACTAGCATTCGCTCGTGAGCTCTTCAGTAAGACGTATTTATAAACATTAGTGTATGAAAAAGAATTTCAATATCGAAAATCGAATCGATGTGCCTGGCCCTTCTACGGTACAAGAAGAAGAAGACGTTGCAGAAGATAGTCTGTGTAGTGAATCTACAAAATTACGCATGAAAGATGCCTTTCTGTATTATCAGCACCTCCTTGAGCGAAATAATCTCATGGCAGCACAATCTTCAGGGCAAATTAATGATGAAGCAATGCTGCTGGCAGAAGACATTTATGAGTTTACGATACAAACACAATATGAGAAGAAGTTTATAACGGACGATGAATTGATTATGTTTGATGAAATCGACGAGGAAAATGCTTATCAAGAAATTACACGTGACGATACTTCTGACGACGAAGATTACGAACCGGAAGAGAAAATAAAAGGTCGAATGAATATATTTCACTGGACTATAAAATAAAAGCTGTTAACATAGCCAAAGCTCACCCAGGCTGGAGCCTCAAAAGTCTGCAGAGCAAAGGGTGCCATCGCTTAAAACGTTACGAGGATTTGGCAAAATGGGAACAGCACACCAAGAAGGGTGGAACACTGTTTGACAAATATGCGGTCGTTGATTCTTGGACATACGATCGCTTCACAGAAGCTCGGGAAAACCACCAGCAAGATACTACCCGCAACTTGCAGCAGTGGGCTTTAGCTGTTGCAAGTCCATTTAAAGACTTTGACTTCAAAGCTTCCGAGCCGTGGGTTGCGAAATTCAAAAGGACGCATAGAATACGCCAACGAAAAATTACCAAATTCGTAACAGAACGAGAAACCACAACGATAGAAGAAACGTTGGCTGCCGCCGAAGACTTCAGAATCCAAACTCGTCACCTGATACCCAATTTCGACCACAATTTCGTAATTAATACAGACCAAACAGGTATTAAAAAAACCTCATGCTTTATGATCAATATATTTTATTTTTAAATATAACGTTTTGTGAAATTAATATCGTGTTTATGTTTTATGAATATTTTTCAGGCTGCTAATATCAGTCTACCTTTGATAGATCTCTTGCGACCCAGGGATCAAAGGTAGTTCTTGTGAAGAGAAAGAATATGAACAAGGTGACGCATTCATATACGGCGCAATACGCAGTCACTTTATCTGGCAAATTATTGCCCCTTGTGTTCGTATGCCTACAAGAGACAACCGGTTCATTCAGGCCCAGGGTACAAAAAACAGTAGATGACTATCTTCAAAAATATAAAAACGTCGTCGTCACCTCATCAAAGTCCGGAAAGTAGACAATAAAGCTCTACATGGATTTTTTTAGTAGGCGTATTAAAGCCGTACGTCAGAGAGGAAAAGTTTCTCTTACTTATTGATTCTTGGGGAGGACAGACAAATACTGCGATGTACGATGACATTTTTAAAGACGAAGCTCGTCTGCCGACGTGCACTGTAAAGATTATCCCTCCAAAGTTCACCCCGTTGGTCCAGCCATGCGATGTATATTTCTTTCGGCTGGTGAAAAATTGCATAAAGCGTTTGCAGAACTGCGCCTACTTACTGGAACGGGAACGCGAAATTAACTCTAGAGAGGATTGCTTGAAAATTCATTCCATCGTACATCACCAGCTGTCTTCCCCAATCTTTGGCAACATGATCCGGTACGCATGGCATGCCAGTATAATCATTGACGATAAGGAAATTTTTATGAACGTGAACGAAGTTTGTTTTCCGATGGAGATTTTGAAAAATAAATGTAGTTGCAAAAATTCATCCTTCATACAGTGTGCGAGGTGCCGTAAAACGTTTTGCTTTCCTGGCTTTTACGACGAATATCAACTGGGCTCCTGTGAAACTTTGGAACAAGAGTAAAAGGTTACGTGATTGTAAGAAAAACTATAATGTAATAAAAAAGAATGAATACCATATATGTAAAGATTATTTTTGTACTGTAAGTAAGTAACAGATTTCTTACATTACATTTTTTTACAAAAATGTTCATTCATTATAAACATTCTCATGTAAGTGATGTGGGTATAGGCGTTAAAAGAGTTGGAGAATAAGAAAACAAAAAAACGCCTGTAGGATTCAATCCAGCGATCTACGAGATACTAGACTCGTGTGCTATCCGGGGAGCCACGAGACTTATTGTCGATTGGCTTAACTTTTGCGTATATCCCTCGCTCGTAATGTTTCTAAATTTTTCTAAATTTTTTTTTTTTAAAACTTCTGGATATCTGGCCCTATTGGTTTGTGTATTTGTTATTTGGGTCTGGACCTTTCTGTACTATAAGTATTAAAAATTACAAAAATCCTTTGACCGTATATTCCCCTTGTTAGAGAGATTTAAAAACAAAATATTACAAAAAAGTTTATTTTTTATAGCTTAGAGTTAGTTTCAAATAATTTAACTAACGTTTCCATGATTATTTTTAAGATTATTTATTAGTTGTGTTTTTTATGTGATAACTCAATTCAGATATGATCTTAAATAACTACTGCAATACCGTTAAATTACAATATTTGCTTTTCTGGTTGAAATAATTTGCATATGTCCTTACAAAATGAATCATACATTCTACAAAGTATATGTTCATCACACACAAAATCGTCACTACACATGTATTATTTTCATATATATGAATATAGCCCGAAGCTATTATTTGCATCGTCATATTTACACAATAACGGAGAACTGCCAGCCAATATAATCATCCAAAACAAAACAAAAACAAAAACCTAAAAGTAATAAACATTTGTTACGTTGTGTAAATAATCAATGGACTGTTGTACCATTCCAAACTAGTTCAAATTTATTTATTGGTAATTTGAGATACATTACATAATGCAGGCCTCACCCGAAAATGTATATGCCTTCATGAGAAAGTACATGGTTTGAAAGAATGCCTTGACTGCATATCAAATCTAATGAGTTATAAATCTTCAAAAACCCAATAATTATTTTTCGAAAGTTTCCTAAAATATTTATTATAAACATATACGCATGGATTATATTAATTTTGTTTTAGTAAAATATTTGCAAATTAAATGTCATGAAAGTCAAATGACAATATATCAACGTATTTACAGTGGCACAAATGTTTGTATTACATCTAAACGTTACTGCTTGAACTCATATTTTGTACAAATAAAACCTTTGAAACTTAATATATTTCAAATTTAATATCAAAGTTAATGACCTTTAAACAAATTTAATATAAGAAATAAGAAACGGTATCCATATTGGAAGGAAAGTTATTTTTAGACATGAAAAACTTGGCTAACTAATAGTTTATACACAGTTTTTTGCAAAATTTTTATAATTGGTATATTTGACACCTAGGTGCAGAAAATGACTTTGGATAACCTTAAGAGGTATAAATTAAGAGGAGAGGAAAGGATAGGGGAAACTATAATGATAGATCACGTATGGAAAATCACACCTAGTTCAGCCGGCGTAGATTCTAACCCTGACCTTCCCGTTGAGATTAATCCAAATTAACCCTTATAACTTTGTGACTACTGGCGTGGCAGTTTGGCTTTAAGATATATTTCTTAAATATTCCTTTACGGGGATTCAAACCCCAGAATTTGAATTGAGATTCTATGTGATTTAAATTGATATTAGTATATATTTTTATAAATTTATAAATGTCCAATTTAATTTTATTTTATAGCTATCAGATAATATGAAAGGACGTAATAAAAATAAAAATTGGAATATCCAAAAATTGTAATATTTCTTAAACATACTATATGAACATTAATAAAACATGGAGATTTAGGATGGTAAATTAAATATATTTTAATTTAATTTAAAGATATTTACTTTATTGTAGATAATACAAATATGAAAAACCGGCAAAATAGTAAAATAAAAGATCTGTTATTAATTGGCTTGGTTCATAAGGCATCTAACTACAATATAAATACTATTCTGACACATGTGTACTATTCTAAGGCAACTGTGAAGTTATAATGAACTACAAATACTTTAAAACATACAAAGTTTTATAAGCCATTTGCAAATACTTGTGGAAGTTAGATCTAGTAATTAGGGCAAATAAAAACTATATTACGTTAGCTGACTACTAAGTTATGATTTTAAAAACTAAATATGAATGTTTTAGAAAAAGGAATTAATAATTACCTTAATGGTTAAAAAATAAATGAATAGGTACATTTTTGTATTCTTGCACACTAGTACTTAACAGATTATTAATTATTCAAAGCTAATTAGCACCACCAGAGTTGGATGTGCACTTTCGGGACTGACCTCGTACGAACTAAAACTTGCCGCACTGGGGATAGCTTTAATCATATCTCTCCATACACCAGATTTTAGGCCTATCTACAACAGGTTGATGATTATATTAACTAACCTTAACAAACGTAAGCTTCAACTGGTATGCACATCGGAGGTTATGTTTGTAAAAAGGTATATTATTGTTGTAAAAGTGGCTAAAGACAGAATGAGCTGAATTGATTAAATTTTACTAAATATTTCCTACAATTGCATACAAAAATGCCATATACAACTACCAAAGGCTGAAAATGAGCTTACGCAGATGTATATCAACCATAGCTAAGCTTTGACATTGTAGCTAAGTAATAGAAACATAGAATACACCAAGTAAATGGGGAACTGCTTCTGTTTGAAATTATAGGAGATGCCAGGGTTCAAAAAAAAAAAATTGATGGTCAGAATGAAACACACATGCCTTTGAGACCAAACTCGTAAAATTGTCACATGAATTATAAGGTTTTATCAAATTTTGCCACTGCTAGGCTTTTCCGTTATATATACCTGGTTTAGTATTAAAGTACTTAAGAAGTATTGTTATAGTGCCTATATTTTTAAGCCTGTTTGCTAGTATTCATGAGAGAGTAAAACTGTTTAAAACACTAAGGTTAAGTGGCCTTTACCTACTCAACCTTACAGTAAGGTGAATTCAGAATTTTCTAAATTTGACCTCTCCTTCTAAAATACAAAATATGAAATATTCCTTCACTTAGTTGGTAGACATAGAAAGATTATTTGAAAATTAAGTTGGGCTCAACATATTTACAAATGTTATTTCGAACCAGCAAACCGTGTGTCAACGATCTTTAATAAAGTCTCAATCTGTATTCGTTTAGTTTTTCTTCACTCAATTGCATTAGTCATTAAATAAGGCTACTGTCGATTTCCAGCTCATTAGGTTTTAATAGATAACTAAAAACTCCTTCCAGAGCTGAGAGTAATTGATATTTGTTCAGACGACTGCAGTTATATGACCATGTTTGTAATATTGGTATCACTTAAAGTCATACCCGAAGTACCAACAATAAAACTTTCTCAGAATGGGAAAGTTTAATTCATTATAGCCTAGTCTGATTTAAATGATTGATCACATCTATTGCATGGCTTAAAACCATGGTTGATTCATACCATATTAACAGTTTGATTATTCAATGTCATCCAAAAACAACATTTTGTTCTGCGTTTAACATCAAATAAATGCACATCTAATCAATCCCTTCCTTTACGGGGAAGGCAAGAAATTGTGCACAGAGCTTAAAAAACAATTTTGTACTTAACCCATCCTCACAAACTTTTTCCCAAATTCCCCATTCTCGCATACTCCCTTCGCTTCAACAACATCCATACACAAGGCCACAGCCTCTTTTATTCTTAAAAATCTCAATATTTATCTTTTTTCACATATTTTGTCTACAACATATAGCCACGTATAATGTGGCCTACCTCTTTCTTTTGGTCCACAAATTCTTTCTGAATATATTTGCTTGGCTACTCGATCAACACTAATCCTATCAACATGCCCAAACCAGCGTAAGACACTTCTTTCACATTGACCTATTAGATTCCCTTTAAAACCACACTACTTCAGCAACCATTTATTACTAACTTTCTCAATATGAGTTTTTCAACATACGTTTCTTAGATATCTCACTCCAACTTAATTCATCTTTCTCTTATTGTTCCCCTGAAAAACTCACACTTCACATTCATAAAACACTGTTAGCGTTTAAACATACTATATACTGCCATCTTTGTCTCTTTCGATTCTACTTCATTCTTTGCAACAGTATACAAACTTCCAGCCAATCTCCAAAATGAATTCATCTATCTGTTTATTTCACTTATATATTTCCATTTTTACATAACATACTGTCCAGATAAACACAATCATTCACTTGTTCAACAGTTTTCCATTTATTTTAAGTTGGAAATTAATTCCTGATGTGTCCTTATAAAAAACTATCACCTTAGTTTGGAGCCATTTATACGAGGATCCATTCTTCGTTTCACAAATCTCATAAGTTCTTAGTAAATTTATATGTTAAAATAAAAGTGAGAGAATGTCTGTGTGGTGCACCATTCAATTTATTTTATGATTTATTTTTTCAGTTTGAAAGTTTTGAAATTTTTCATAGATCTTGAGTAGTTTATCAACATATGTATCCATAATTTCAGAAAATTTTATCTTTATAGCTAATTGAGAATAATTACTAAAAACCTCTCAGGACAGATGTACAGTACATACAAATATACATAACTAAAGACACCATTAGACTTATACTAATTTATATAGAAAAAATGGTTTTTAACAGGCTTGGTTGGTGTATTGGTGAATGGGCATAACTTACTCATTATTGTAATCTCCATCCTGCTTTGTTGAGATTTGTCATGAATTAATTTAAAATCCACCAACTACATTGCGTGCACTTAATGCAAGATGCAAATAGTTCTGACAATTGACTTAAGATGCGTAGTGCTACAAAGTAAATAAAAAGCAAATGAGCTTATTAATAGGCAATTGTTATTTCATATTAATTGTAGTCATAAGTTTGTTTTAAATAAAATTATCAAAATTGGTAGTCAAGGGGACTCAAAGTTAGTTCCTTTCGCCTAGTTTTTCGGTGACTAGAAGATCAGGGTTTGAATTCCTTCCAAGTGAGAAAAGTATGTGTATTAATAAAGGTATTTCTTAACTCTCTGGTAACATAAACATGAATCAATTTATTCCCAAACTTACCTTTGAATAATCATCAAATAAAGGTAATTAATTACGGATAGCCCCGATGAGAAGTTAATTGATGGGGAAAAAGAATGAACTAAACGTTCAGAGCTTAAACTGGCTGGTAATGGAGATGATTGAAGGGAGGGTAATGGTTTTTCAAATGCCTTAAACTTAGAATTTTCCCATGTCAACTTGTATAATTTTATTATAATGAAAGGGTTTGAAGTTTCTCCCTACAATATATATTACCATAAGCCTGTAAGGTATATTATCAGGACGACCAGTAATCAAACAACCACGCAGAATACACAAAGCCTTCTGTGGGCAGACCATCACGGGCTAAGTCACCGCCGGGCAAACACAATAAGGTACAGGCATCACGTGTTCAGTAAAGTGTACAGTCCATTCAGAGAGAGTTCAACACTTGAACCCTCTTAGCTTCTGTACCGCCTATACACATTGTGAATATGTGTATATGTTTTTAGAAAAAGAACTTTAAAAAAAATCCAACCCTTACTTTAATATATGATATAAGATTTAAAAAAAAAATCACATGTTTAAGGGAGCTATCAAAATTCTTGAGTCCTAATCCACTTATAAGCTTTTCAAAGGTCCTACGATCCTCCATGGTTTCTCCATTCTACCCTTTTTCTATAAGTATCAATTTTAGAAAATGATTATAACTATAAGCCTAAAGTAAAATGTTATCAACGTTGACTACGAAACCAGTTTTTATTTGTTAAGCTGTTCTTCCTAGAGTGTTTGCCTCTTATCTTTAAATTCAATTTTTTCTCAATTTTTATGTCCCCAGCTATATAGAAAAAGAATATAATAGATAAAATGTACATTTTCATATTAAACTATTAATATCTCTTTTATCATTACCAATTTTGACCAACAAGGGTATCTTTGGTCACTCTCAAGTACTCGAAAGTACTTTATTTATTTGCGAGTATAAAATTCTAAAATATAGATTTTTAATCACTATGTGGTATTTATTTAGAGATAGAGTGAAAGTTTCCACGAGATTTATCTGTTTGTCTTGATCGACCAGTTGCCTAAACTTGATATAAGGGTTAAGCTTGCAATGGATTGTATTGCCATGGGCAAGGAAGTAGAATTTAATCTCAGCAGGGTGCATTTAGGGGTAATTTATCACTCAAATTTTCCCCTCATATTTCATGTTATTGTGGGTGAATTTTTTCCTAGCAGCCTTTCTCATTCCTAGCCCATACATTAGGGTTGGCAGAACCATGGCTCACATACCAGAAATAGCACTCGTTATCACTGCCATCTAAATTTTTTAATTTGTGTACAGGCCAACTTATTTCCAAGCCTGAAGATTTATCAAGACAATCTCTCCCCGCAGACTTATTGGAACCTGATGTTTTCCTCTAGAATTACATATTATTATTATTATTATATTATTATATTATTATTATTATTATTATTATTATTATATTATTATTATTACTATTATTATTATTATTACTATTATTATTATTATTATTATTATATTATTATTATTATTATCATCATATTATCACCGCGTCTTACTACCCGTTCGGGCTATACGCACTTACGCTAATGTGTAATGGTAGGGTGATTGTGAGACGATATGGAGGACCTACAATTTAACGTGGAATCCGAACCACGGTGGAGACCTGGCATTCCCCACATTCACAAGTTGTGATTAATACACGTCTTGTCAGAGGTGAAGGAAGGGTTAAGCAGTCAGATAAATATGTGCTGGGCCCAAGGATTGAACCCAGGACCCCCAGCACAGAAGTCTGATTCCTTACCCTTAGACCACCAGGTCTCCAGGAGTACATATAATCTTATGTGTACGACTTTTGGTCTCGAAACACTAAATAACTGGTTGGGCGAATAAAAGAAAAAAATAACAGGGATTTCCAAAAAAATGTATGTTACGTAAGGTCATAAACGACTTCTCGCGACACTGAGAGAAGTGCATCCAAATGGAGGGAAGCCATTTGCTACCATCAATAACAAAATGTGATACTATATGAAATGAACATAGTAAACTTCCCAATTTTGCTGGTTACAAATGGGTATTACTTTTTCTTAAGAATTCCTTTAACAAAATTTCAACTGTGTGAAAATTCGTTAGGTGGTTTATGCTATGACTTATTCACATTACGTGGCCCATCGGTCGTTTTATTTGTTTTGATTTTACTCTAAGAGAGTAAAGTTGTGTAGGCTCCCTTTGGCGTTGACACAATGTATCCATACGTTGAGGATTAAATGCACCAAATAAGTTTTTACTATTTAATTGATTAATTAGATAGTAAGTAAATCAGTTAAATGTTGAAATGGAATACTAAAAATAAATAAAATGCAAATTATAAAGAAATTCTTTTTTGTATTTTTATCCATTTTGGTTACAAACACATGACTGATTACGAATATGAATGGACCCTCTCCCTCTCCCTCCACGTGAGTGAGGGTACACCTCCCCGAAGTGTACCCGCACTTACGTGGAGGGAGAGTAGAAATCCATTTATGAATAATCACCCTCAGCACACCGGAACGAGATTCGTACACCAATCTCTTCATCCATAGTCCATTGTGAAATAGATGCCTTGACACTCGACAACAAAAATGCTCTAAGTTACTTAGCTCATTGATTTATTTAAGCATGTTTTTGAAAATATATTGCAAAATGACCTTCTAAAAAATGTGAAATAAACATTATGTTAAAAATTTCAAAAACTGAAACTAAACTTAACACAAACTACCAGGAAACGTTCTGAAAACCCCAAACAGAGATACCACAGAAGAATACATAAAATATAATTTTAATATATTTTCAAAAGTAATGCGTGCCCAAGGGCTTCTAATCCGTGAAACTTTTGGTTATCGCTTTCTGCGATTGATTTTTATGTAGTGGTGCAAATTTTTAAGATATATTTTAGTGACGATTTGGAAAAGTTAGTTAATAGGCCTAAAACAAAGGTTAAGATTTTTTCAAGCTTTTCACATTTTTTAATTATGACCATTAAATGGTCTTACAAAATAATCAATGCATAGAATTTACAAGGAATTATATTTCATAATACATAAATTTCTTGTTAAATTGTAATATTTCAAAACCAAATAAATAAAAATTAAATAGAAAAAAATATATTCACAACCATCACAAAACTTTAAATAGACTCAAAATTATGTTTTTTAATTGAAGTATCACAAACAATATTTGATAATTTGCATAGTTTCACTTTGATAAGATGTATAATATAAATTTATTTGATTCGTAATCCCTGTTGAATGTTATCCATAAGTTCAATTTTCTTTTGTTCTTATAAAATTACAAACATAATAATAATAATAATACTAATAATAATTTGACTGATGCACACAGGGGTCACTTTTTAGATATTGTACTTCCCGAGCGTTTGAACAGTAGTTACAATACACACAACGAAATAATTACTGTCACATAAACTCACCAGCAAAATAATTGACCTGGAAAGCAAACGTAAAAGTCAATGAATTGGAATGGACTTCAAACGTGAACAGGTTTGAGGTCAAAATGGGCGTGCACAAAACAGTGGTAATATTAAAATAAAAACGTTTCGCAACGCAACCGAGAGGGAGGTGACGAATATCACCAATCAAAAACCAAATATAGATGACCGGAGGGAAAAAAACCTTATAGGGAGAGGTAGGGAGAGAAATATGGTGAAGGGGTGGGATGACCACTCAGCTCTCAAGGGTGACGGGTGGCTGCAACTTCAATACCAGGGTTGGTAAATTTTATAAAAGGGAGAAATGGCCCCATGGGGGTCAATAATGCAGATCGTTGACTATAAACTTGGCTTCCCCGTGGTGGACCATGAGGGAAGGGCCTTAAACTATATTTTGTGGTTCTTCTTTTGTCTCTGCGTCTTACTATCCTTATGAATTTTACAAATATGTATTGATTAAGCTAATGGGTTGAATTTAGAGGAAGCATAAGATAATAATTGGCGTGTAGATATAGTAGAAATCCTTTGAGGAAAAACAGCTTTATGTACACCCTGCTGGGATTCGAATCCAATCTCCAGATCATCGGCCATCCAGTATACTGAGAGAGTGATGATGAAGATCATTAGACCACTAAAGAGGGTCAAAATAAATTATTGTGTTTGTACTAGCTCATCTCTGTTCCCAGATAGTAATAGATGTATCCTTTTATTAATATTTTGTGCGCATTATTGGATGCTATTAAAGCTAATTGTATGCAATTTGATAACCAACCTGTTTTTTTTAAATATTAGTAAGTTAAGCCTGTTTTCAACAAGTGTAATTTTGGATTTCACGTGGAGTTTATTTCCCGTTATTTCATTCTCTATCCAGACTTTTCACAATTGTGTCCATGGCTCTGGGATTTATGATTTTAGAGTTGAGGAATGTTCTCATAAAAATTGCGTACTCTATGGGCCAAAATTATATCTATAGCTCTAACTACGTGATCACAGTGCGCTGAATCCCCTCCATTAAAAACCTTTTTAATATATTTGGGGTTAACTAACAAAATTAAGTAATCAATGTGTAAAGTTTCAGCTTTGTATCTTATTGACAAGTTTTAGAAATACTACAGACAGTCAAACATACACTACATCTCTTTTCTTATTTAAACCAGTTCTTTGGACTGTCTACAATGGGGTGGTTATATAATTGGCTTGTATAAGAAACAAGCCTTCACTTTACAAGCGCATTGATGGTTAAGATTTATTTGTAAAAAAAAGTATATTTGTTTCGTAAGAATGGGCAAGTGAGGGTGAAATTTATTTTATCTCTTTTCATTAAATAAATTATAAAGGCCACGTGGTGAAAGTTGGCTTAGGCAGATAGACATCAACCATATCCAAGGTTTGACCACGTAACTAGCTAGTAGTAATAGAGAACACCAGTTCAACTGGGAGCTCCCCCATCTCAAAATATAGGGCATCCATGTTCTACAGGTAATAAAACGATTTAAGTAAAATCATGCATACCCTTGATAGAAAACTGTTAACATTGTTAAATGGAGTTTGTAGTATTTTATCCAACTTTGTCGCTGCTAGGCATTCCTATTAACTAGACCCTTTTTAGTATCTAAATACCTGAGGAAAAATGATTTATTGCTTATTTTTATTTAAATTGTATGGTGGTATTCCTGAGGCCATAAACTGTTTAAAAACTCTAATTGACCTTTGCATTTTTCCTTCTCATCCTCACACTACGATTAGTTAACACTAGTGTAAAGATAGATCTCTCCTTCTAAAACACCTATTTAATACCCCCTCATTTATTGGTGCAAATTCGTCAATTCAGAAAATGGCCATTTGAAATGGCAGTTTGGCTCAGCCTATTTGCAAGTGTTTCTTAAACTAGCAAGTTGTATGTGAATACATTTTCTTTTAGCCTTTCAAATATATTTAATAAAATATTAAGCCGTAGATTTCAGTTTTTCACCACTCAATTGCATTAGCCAATAACGGAAGTTGTTGTGAATTTTACATACATTATTGTTGAACTTGATGTTTTAAGTTCATTTCAGAGTTTATAGTGTTTAATACTTTTCTGAGGGACTAGATAATATATAAATTATGATTTTTATAGGAAACAGGTTATTTGAAAACTGGAAAATCACATAACACAATGATAGTAAAAAAGTAAAACAATTTATAGTATTTTCATTTTTAGACAGTTTAATAAATAATAAAAAGGTAAATTATACAGCAAGCCATAAATAAATATAATTAGGAGGTTTTGGTAGCTTTTAAGATTAACCTTATAATTATTAATATATAAATATATTAGGAGTTGGTGTATAAATGTTGTTCAAACGAAGGGAATATGCAGAGAGAGACGTGTGAAGAATGTTATTGAGGATGGATTAATTGCGGAATTGTTTTGGAGCTATATGCACAGTTCCTTGCCTACCTCGTAAGGGAAAGGTGTGCTTATATATGAGTATGTATGTATGTATGTATGTATGTATGTATGTATGTATGTATGTATGTATGTATGTATGTATGTATGTATGTATGTATGTATGTATGTATGTATGTATGTATGTATGTATGTATGTATGTATGTATGTATGTATGTAGTATGTATGTATGTATGTATGTATGTATGTGTATGTATGTATGTATATATGTATGTATGTATGTATGTATGTATGTATTGTATGTATTTATGTATGTATGTATGTATGTATGTATGTATGTATGTATGTATGTATGTATGTATGTATGTATGTATGTATGTATGTATGTATGTTGTGTGTGTGTATGTATATATGTATGTATGTATGTATGTATGTATGTATGTATGTATGTGTGTGGGTGTATGTATGTATGTATGTATGTATGTATGTATGTATGTATGTATGTATGTATGTATGTATGTGTGTGTGTATGTATGTATATATGTATGTATGTATGTATGTATGTATGTATGTATCTATGTGTGTGTGTGTGTGTGCATGTATGTATATATGTATGTATGTATGTATGTATGTATGTATGTATGTATGTATGTATGTATGTATGTATGTATGTGTGTGTGTATGTATGTATATATGTCTGTATGCATGTATGTATTTATGTATGTATGTATGTATGTATGTATGTATGTATGTATGTATGTGTATGTATGTATATATGTATGTATGTATGTATGTATGTATGTATGTATGTATGTATGTATGTATGTATGTGTGTGTGTGTATGTATGTATATATGTATGTATGTATGTATTAATGTATGTATGTATGTATGTATGTATGTATGTATGTATGTATGTATGTATGTGTGTGTGTGTATGTATGTATATATGTATGTATGTATGTATGTATGTATGTGTGTGTGTGTATGTATGTATATATGTATGTATGTATGTATGTATGTATATATGTATGTATGTATGTATGTATACATGCATATATATATGTAGAGGAGATGCGGGTGTTATGTAATTGTTGGGCAACAAGGAATACCAGTGTGTCTCATATGTTAAGTGGCATAATCTATCGTTAATGATTACAACTATTACAGAAAACAATTTCGAAGAGTTAGTGACTTCGACAGATCAACTGATTGTTTTGTGAAAGACGATTGTTTGTTTTGGCTGTCAGAAAAACTTTTGCAGGCTAGTGTTTCTCATCCTATATATCCTTAACCTTGCTGTTTTTATTAATTCTAATCAAATTAATCAATAGGTTAAAACTCATTAATGCTTATATTTGCGTTAAAACAATATTTTACAGTAATTATAACCTAACAAACAATATGGTTTTCCAAAATGGTGAGTTGGGCAATAAGGAACAATATTAGTCCATAATGACCGCTCATTTTTCAAGTAATTGGCAAGTGATTTATTTTGTCAACGTAAGCTTAAACATTTGTTCTAACTCCTAAGAGGTATATTAAGAGAACAATTTAAACTGACACAACAGTTTAATATAATATATTTTAATAAAGCATTATTAATTAGTTTTTATTATAATGTATAATTACAATGATTGGTTTTTACTACTGTATTGTTTTACACATAATATTTGAATGTTGTTTTTACACTTTATATTAATCATCTGTTATTTTTAATAAATGTAATTATTTTTTTATATAAAATGGGTAGAATTCCATATTGCCCTCATTTGTTCCCCAACTCTCACTAAGTGCTCCTACAGGACATAAAAAGCTATAATTTTGTTTTAAACACTCAAAATAGTTAAAAACATATTAATTATGGTTTAGAATGGAACTTGATGAAAAAATGTGAATATACGCATTGTTATTAATGAAAAAGTAAATGGTATTCTATAATATCCGCAGTTCCTTTATGTATTATGTATGCATATATGTATGTATTTATACATATATGTAAATAAGACATATATCTAGAATACCAAATTATAGTCACTGCCATGTAAAAGCTTTTGAATAATGTTAACAAATAAATAACTTAACGAATGTGTTTTTATTTATATGTGTGTCTATTTGTGAATACGTACCTTAAACAACTTATATTAACTCAAGTAAAAATGATAAAGGAAATGAGTTTTTTAAAAATAACACATCACAAATGAATCAATGTACAGTTAAAAGGATAGTGAAACAATTAAAATAATCATAATTTCAAAAACCATTTACACGGCCCTGGATCGGGATCCTATTGCCATCGTGATTTGAAGTTTAGTAACAAAAGTCAAGGTGTTAAGTGCTTAGCCGAACCCAAGGGTTGTTCTATCGACCTCCTATAAGTTGCATCTTGACTGTGTCAGCTACCATCCTAACCAAAAATCCTTATCAACTCGAACGAACCCTACATCTAGGTATACTAATTAACCCTGAAGATGAGGTGTTAACAAAATAATAAAGGAGTATCATTATCTTCAACACCCTCACCTCTCTATATCTCTTTATTCTCCTTCACGGGCTCACTGTCATCTTTCGCCTGCAGAGAGGCTTCTATTGTCTACCACAAGAATGTTCAACACATTGGTGAAATAATTGATTTAACACCAACGCCTCTTCTCTCGTCTTATGTCTGTACAAACAAAAGCTTACCCCACCAGCTAATGTACACACACGTGACGAGAAACGACAGGACTTTGGAGAAGAGAGGGTAAATCAGGTAGAGTAGCAGTTAGGCCCTCCTTCGGGATTCTTTGTGAGCTAAAAGTGTACACATTTCTACGATCAAATTTAGGTCTTTACCGTACTCGAACGAGTCACCGGGGATTATAAAGAGGCTAAATATTTCTTCTCTCTACCAAATTATATCAACTTTTATGGACAAAAATGATACTTGAACAGTCAATTTCCTTTCATCAAGTTTACTATTTATATTTTCTTTTGATAATGTTGTCTGATGATGGTCAGTTTTCAGAAAATATCTAAACATTATCATATGTTTTGTCAAAACTTAAAAAAATATAGAAAATCTACTCAATATTACTAAATATACTGTAAACTCCATAAAGCTTAAAGAGAAAGACCCATTTTTTACCTTACCTTCAAGAATGTATCTGTGCACTCCATGGACCATTTTCACTCGAGTAAATAGTTAGTTCATTATTAAACTTTTGCGTTTCAAACATATATTCAATATTTAAATTTGTTTACCATAATAGAAAGTGAAAATTTACACAAAAACATTTATTATCATTTTTCTAAAGAAGAGAAGAGGAACTACATCTTTGTTTTTATAAACTAATAGCTCGAGGAAAATAACTAAATATTTTTCTTCTTGAATGAAAGAATGCCTGCTCATTGGTTGTGGATAAGATAAAAGAATTCATACGCGGTATACGTGAGACTTGTGAGGTAAAAGTATCAAATTTTGACCTAATTTACTTGGAGGAAGTTGGGGGGATATTCTTGCCCATGTGATTTGTCCCTGTGTTTTTCCCATCCCCTCGCTACATAAATTAAGGTGATCTTCATCTAAATTTTTTTTTACCCTCATTACTTCCTATAATTTTTAGTTAATAATCTGGGCTATAAACATAATAGTATAAATAAAGTACCACACATTTTTTTCCCCCTTAGTACTACGTCTTAGTACCTGTTCAGGTTATACTTATACATACTAATAATGTATTGTTGTTTTCTGACATGGATATAAACAAACAAGCCTAAAACAAACTACCATATAACACAAAAATTGTATACCATGGATGTATATATTTATATTTAAAGCCCAGAATATCTATAAAGTTATCAGATATGTCATTTAAGTTAAAACATTTTCACTTAACTATATTTTACTAAGACATAATCTGTTACACATAATATAAACACCACCTTTAAAATACAAATACCGTTTTTGGATCTAAAGATTTTAGTAAATTACATCCCCACCTTTATCTAATACTGCCTTTCTACGAAACGAAATACCCTTACAATTCGGTATCCTAACAGAAATAACGGAAATAATAAACCTCTACAAATTCATGTCGTTGTCTACCTCTCGTTTTGTGATTGTTTGCTTTCAATTAAATTCTCCTATGGCATTTAGTTAATTAGAACAGTCGCTCAAGGCTATATACCGTCCTAGTGTGACCTTAATATCGAGGTCGATTTTTGCCGATTTTTGAAATATTGCATAGACAGTGTGTAGTGAAAATAAATATGACATCGAATTTTAAAATTGTATTTAATCTCTAATATATTTTAGTAAAATGAAGATTGTGTATGTCTCAAAAGAAATGTGACATGTATTCTTAAAAAGTGTATTCACTCTCAATACCTATATTAATAAAATAAAGAGTATGATTGTCTCTCATGAGCGCTGCTAGATATATAGGGTGTACATGAATACATGCTACAAATTTCTAGGTTGAGTTGGAGGTCCAAAGTTGACAAATTTTTATTGAGGAACTCGTTGCCAGGAATGCACCGTCTGCGTGTTATGGACTGAAACTGTTTAACCAAAATCAAATGATAACACGTTGCATTTGCCACATCATGGTCACGTGGGGTGACTCGACCAATATAACGATCACTATACATTTTTTAATGTGTAATGTTTAGCTAAGACACCCTTATTTCTCTTAACGTTCAGCCTGGTATTTGGGGACAGATGTGTTGGTCGAGGGGGACCAGTAGAATGGCCTCCGTGCTCCCCAAACCTAGCTACACTAGACTTTTTCTTGTGGGGCTGCATGAAAGACCTGGTCTATGAAACTTCTGTTGAAACTGAGGAAGATCTGCTAGTACGCATTCTCGCCACGGGGAAAGAAATCCAAATGAGTCCTGACATTTTGAAAGAGTATACTAAAACATGCGTCAGGTGCATTGCTTGCATCGAAATCGGTGGAATTCATATTGAGCAATTATTGTAGCCATCTGCTTTAGCATTGCTAAATATTTTTTTATGTAATGTAAGCCAATAAAGTACTTTGAGAATTATTCCTACTACCGACACTGAACATATTAAATGTTCTAGTCTGCAACGAAAAAATTATGATTTTCCGGACACGAGCTCTTTTATAAAAGTTGATCTACATTGGACCCTATAAAAAATCCAAGAAATTTGTAACTTGTATTCGTTTACACCCTGTATATATCAGGCAGAGGGCTGACATTTAAAAATTAGTAGCCCCAGTGTACAAACAAGTGCACCCCGAAGCAGCAATTTTATTATTTTTTATTTTTTCAATTCATTAAAAACTTGTATGTAAGATATAAAATAAAGAGTTTTTTTCTATCTGTTTGAAGCTAAGATAAACGTTGCCAAAAGTAGCCAGCCACGCAAAGGAAACCCCAGGTACTTCTGCTAGCTAATATAATGTATAAAAAATATTTAAGGGTGAATATTTAATTCATATGGATTTAAAACAGTTGGTTATTTTCAGCTAAAGGCTTATTCCAACTGCAGAAATACATACAAATATTATCTTATTTTTCCTAAGCGAATACTGTCATCATTATGTCACATTCATACGTAAAATAATATATCGTCATAGATAATTCAGAAGGGGAATAACCCTTTTTTTATATTAAAGTTTTAAAGAGTTATACAGTATAGTCATTGACGACAAATGAAAATCCATCCAAGCGGCTGGGGGATACAAGATTTCAAACTAGCATAACACTTGTTCGCCTCTTATGGGAAGGTAAGTGTTCCTCTCCCGTCCAGGTGCAGTTGGGATTATTTTTCATTTCCAGCTCCATATTGATTAACGAAGTTGCCTACGTGAAGATTTTAATGCTATTTTACGAAGTCGGTTGTTGCTTCATAATATGACGTAGGCCAAACATGCTAATTTATTTATCTCACTTGTACAAAAATATAATAAATAGAAAGAAAGGGAATAAAATGTGCAGTTCACCCTGCGAGGCCTCTTGTTTAGATCCACCCTTCCTGTGACAGGTTAACACTGTCACGATAATATTTACACCTTGAACAATTTGACTTATATTTTAAAAATACCTTATCATGTTTTCTATTCTAGATAGACATATGCTAGCATGGACATTATTAATAAATATCCTGGCAGGAAGATTCCTACAGGAAATTTTCGTGAGCAAGACAAATAGCCTGAGTTGGGGATTATTTGTAAAATTCACGTTTACAAAAAGAAAAACTACTTCAAGATTAAAATTATAATTTTGTGAAACTTTAAGATAATTTTAAGAATTATTTAAGAATGTATGGTTTTTTTTGACGTTCTATCTTAAACCTCACTGAGTGAAACGTTAATTCACTAACATAGGAAATCCTATCTTGAGCTGCCGTAACGTCAAAGTAGATAACGTCCTTAAAAAATGACATCTTTCAAGACAATGCTTTTCCTTATTTCTCAATCGGTAAAACCAAATTAAGACACAGGTAGTATTTTATACTAGATTTTCTTTATGATGAGACTAAAAAAATCTATACGTGTTAAAAAAACTCTTACTATTGCTGGTATTGCTAATTGATTTTAAAAAATATATAAATTTGTTATTTTACTTAATTACAGCATTTTTCTACAATTACATGCGTCATGCATTCGTCTTGTTTAGTTTATGTTATTATTATTATTATTATTAGCACCACGTCTTACTACCCATTCGGGTTATACGCACTTACGCTAATGTGTAATGGTAGGGTGATTGTGAATGAAATGAAGGACCTACAGTTTAACGTGGAATCCGAACCACGGTGGAGGCCTGGCATTCCCCACATTCACAAGACGTCTTGTCAGAGGTGAAGGAAGGGTTTGGTAATCAGATAAATCTTTGCCGGGACCGAGGATTGAACTCCGGCCGCCAGCACAGAAGTCTGACACCTTACCCCTAGACCACCAGGTCACCCTTTAGTTTATGATTGCCGTTTTATTTATGTACGATAAATATAGTGACCTATTGTCAAGATTGGAAGCTCTGAATATTTTCAAACGGCTAGATAAATGACGATTTATCTATTATTTGAATTTAACCAGAAACAAAAGTCTAGGCAAAAATTAAAATATTCTTCAAAACTATGTCTTGGAAGTTTTTTCAGTTATAAATTTTAATCAAATACTACAACAGTGATTTAAGTATATAAACAATATTATATATATTATGGTACAGTTTATTATATAATATAAGGCTTTTTATATATAATACATATATGGGTATATATAAAAATATACGTAATGTATATACAGGGTATTTGGAGACTCTTAGCCTAAACGGCACATATAGCTTATTTGAACCAAAATTAGTACAAAATCCCTATACACTTACAACGGAAACCCATACTAATACCATTTAATTGTATTTAAAGTTTCGGCGAATAGCTCCAAGAGATCAAAGCTGTTCAAGCATGCGTTGCATATCAGTTAAGCGCGTGACACTGTGCATGTAATAATGGCAAGCACTCTTTGTGGTGCAGGACTGTTAATGATGTCCCTCAGAACATATTCGCACTTCTAGATGGACTGGTGTGCTATTTTATAATAATTGTGATATGTTATTCTGCCGTGCTCCAAAGTTGATGTCTCTTATAGAAAATGTTGTACACGCATGCTTGAACACAATTTAATGGTATTATAATAGGTTTCCGAATATAAGTGTATAGGTATTTTGAATTACTTTTGTTTCAAACAAGCTATAAGCGCAGTTTGGACTACGAGTTTTTCGGACACCTGAATATCAACACACACACACACACTATACAAACACATATTATTTTAATTTCATTCTCTAAACATTGTGCCCTTAGAGTGGTTAATTGAAGGAAAAAGATGGTAAAGACATTCTTAATAGATATCCATAAATGTCGATAAAACATTATTATTTTTACCTCCACTAATTAATTTTAAATTAATTACAGAATTACCCTATTGAAAAATTACATCTAGCCTATAGTAGTACTAATTTAACTCGCGGCGAGTATTTAATTAATATTCATGTTTAAATGATTCATTTTTAATAAATATTAGATTTGTCATATGGTGTTTACTAAATATAATATATCCCATGCATATTAATGAATAATAATATGGAAACTAATATTTAGTTACAACGTACAGTACAAACATACAGTTATGTACTAGAATGAATATTTTGCCAATAAAGTTAAAATTTGTATGTACAAATTTAATGCTAAAAATAAATTGCATCAAATTAAATGTATATTAAAATAATCCAAATACTCTCATTTGAGGGTAGCGCATTTGAAACAGTTTATTTATGTTATTATATTATTTAGGATATAGTTATTATGTGCTATGGAAAATATGTTCTAATATTGAGCGTATGCATACACTAGTGTTTAGAATATATCAACATTTTTTTAGCTGTCAAAAATGACTACATTCTACTATTATATAGGTATTCATTACATTGAATATGACATCTCGACACCAGAATCGTACCCGAAACCTTTAGCTTAAGACGCCAATACTTTATCCACTGAGTGAAGAATGATCCTAGGTAAGAGATAACTCCTGGGTAGCTCATTGGTTAAAACAATAGCTTACTAGGCCAAAAGTTCCAGGTTCGATTCCCGTATCAAGATGTCATATGTATATTAAAGAATATGATAGTTAGATGCAGCTATAACCATTACTCACAAATATAATAGCTTGGCCAGTCAATCCGCTATTTTATTGTGTTTGTATACCTATTGATAATATATATCAAAAGTGACAGCTGTATAACACATATCTTTTCGTAGGGATATGTGAAAATATATATTGTAGTCTTCTAGTATGTTAATATTGCATAGTTCCAACGTGCTACTCTGGCAGTAGATTAGAATGATGACGACGGAGAGATAAAGGTTATAATCTTGGTCTGGCTTCGCTAAGAGTGGTTCCTCCAAATAGGCTTAAACTCTCTCTCTCTCTCTCTCTCTCCACGTGAGTGCGGGTACACTTTCTCTAATATAGCCTTCCTAATCTCTAAAACCATTAGTGAAGTTATTACATAATTGTATAACCAGAGCGGGTAGTAAGACGTGGTGCTAAGAAGAAAATAAGGGCCTTCCCTATGAAAATGGACCCTATACCTTGGTTGCCCCACTGACAACGGTCGCTCAGTTGGCCGCATTTGTAATTAGAGCCATTCCTCACCATAATGTGTTAGCAATAACCCCACCGTGAGTACAGAGTATGTAACCACGGGCAATGAGCAGTAAAGTACCCTTGATACACAACACCGGGACTGAAGCAAGCTTCGGTGTATGGTAGGGGGTACAGTCTATACCCAGAAACAATGTTGCACACTTGGTGGCTTGGCATGTACTGCTTCCAGGGTAATCAGAGCTTGTTAACACTAACTTTCAATTGTTCTCACCCACTCCATACCCATTTCGCTAAGAAAACTAAACTATTATATAGTATATAACTTTATATGTAAATCGTTATATATTTATTTAAGTATAGTTTTAGCAGGCATAAACTACCCTGGAAACATGCCATTACTCTTAGAGTGCGTAAATACATTTCACAAATAATAAATATGCTCTGTATAAATATTAATAAGTCTGATAAATTAATAAATTCAGACTAATACGCGAGTCACAGACTTTTGTAATCCGTTATTTCCCGCTGTCACGGCTTTGTTTAACTTATCATTGGCGCTTTATTAATATTTAAAACGACAGTTTATTATTTAAAAGATAGTAGGTACCTCTGCCACTGAGCTGGCTGGGGTAACGCCTCCTATCTAGTTCTCATAGAACAACTCGTCCTTCACTAGATGAGTTGGATCCATCTTTCTGTGACGTCACATGCCAAAGATAGGTAGACAAATTTCCCCTTACGGTTAACAAATCGATTCAAAGCCAGTGGGAAGAACCAATCTGTAAAATCATTAGAATAACAAATTATACATTGGCTATGAAATAATATTCACATTCTTATGAACCCTTAAAGGGAAACCCCGAAAAAACCTTCAATAAACAAATTTTATCTAGCGTAGGCCCTACACGAGCATAATGCCCAGGTTTGAGAGTCCACACAATTATTGTCAGTAAGACCACAGAATCTCTGTTTCTACAACTCACTGTATTCTAGCTTGCTAGATGGGCACGTTTCCAAAACATTCCAAATAGTTCAATATTTCCCCGAGCAACCCACTATGTCCCGTATCACTAAAACCTATTAGTACAGTGATAGAAGGAGAAGTTTGATCACGACCTTTCATCAATGGTACAGTGACATAGTGGTATGGGTCCTATAGTGTGGTGTGTGGGGTAAAAGTACATATCGGTAAATAAGACTGGTACAAAATTGGTATTGATACAACCAGTACCAAAATGACCATACCTTTCAGGAGGGGCGGCAGGGTTGAGGAGTTTTAACCTGGGAATACTCACCAAAGGGAGGCGTCAACTTGAGTTAATCTTGGTCTGATTCGTGACTGGAAAGTCATTTTAGCAGATCAGATACAACCGATTGACTTTATCTAAAGGATTACAGATCTTAATGAAATATATCAGCTCACCACAAGGAGGATTCAAAGCCTTGTCAGAACTATTCTCGATGAAAGGGCTGAGATAGGTCTGAAACAACACAACCACCTGGAAAACATAGGACAATAACATAGGAGGTTTTTTTAATTATAATTACCAACTAATGTTAGAAGATGGCATGATAAGATGGCAGTAGGGACCACGAGAATCGGTAGCTGAGTCTCTAGTAGACATCCGAACCATATTCCAACGTCAAGGAGAAAGTACAGTTCACCTTTATCTCAAAGCATGGATATAATCTAAAACAACCTAAAACTAAATATCAAAATCAACATTTAACGGTCACAGAATAACTCTATAAAATAATTGCAGGTGGTGGCAAAGCGCATTGAACTCGTTCAAAAAGAGAATACTAATTACAAAGCGATACACAAGAAACATCAACAGATAAATATAAACATACAATTTACTCTAAATAATAGTGGGGTGATTAGGCAGGATTCGACCAAGGACACCACCTGGGGAATTAAAACAGCGCCCACAGCAAGGACTCTCACTCGAGAGGGGACTGGTTCTGAAGGTGGTAAGAGACTCCCGGATATTATAAACGAAGCCCTTAGGGGACAGGGGTTGATTCGTGCTTCGTTCTCCTAGGAAGGGCTACCAGTTTGGTGCTACGTATCATCTGATACGAGAGTGTCCTCAAGAGGGAAGATGAGCAGTCAAAGTTCCAAGATTGGGCGGAACGCCACATGTTTATTTGCGGTTAAAAAAAAGCCAAGTAAATTGACGTGTCGATTAGGGGTGAAATAAGGTATCCCAATTCATTGGGTGAGGATAACTTTAGGAAAGGCAACAACCATCGTTCTCTTAGATAGGTAGGGATGGTGCCCTTTCGGAGGAATTATACCGCAAACTTCAAGAGAATAGATTAGTAATTTGTGTAGAAAATTATGCTTTGAATCCAGCCAATCAATGGGCAGCACTTATGATGGAATAAAAGGCCAAAGTATGCTAAAAGTAGGTCCATTTACCCTGTTGGTTTTTGACATTTCCATCATTCTTCACAGAAGTTATCCTTGGGGAGAGATTCATGTAGAATTTGGGTCTCAAGATAGATTTTCGCGATGGAGAGGTAACGTTCTCGTTTACAACAGTCTTCGTGATCCGATTGGAGACAGTAGGTGGCTTGAGGCGGTTGGTATGGTAGATGACTCAACGAGGATAGGTTTGATGGATCTGGTAGAATAATTTCTTGGTGTAGTGACAAGCAAGCTAGGGCGCAACAACTTAATGACACAATTGATCGAACTGGATGATCCGATCCCAGTGATGTACAAACCCTGCTGTTATGCACTCTCCAAGTTTTGGATGTTAAGAGACAAACATTTACTAAAAGACAGTACACCAGCTGGGAGTCAGACTAGATGAGCTTTAAATTTAGATGATGAGCCTACCAATGAATTTTATTTGTTATTAATAGTACCACTAATACTCTAGTAATTATAAGTGCATTAGCAGGATATTATGCACTTTTGAGCTAAGAAATTATACAGTATACAAAAAAACAAGCAAAATAGCTCTGAAAGAACTACAATCATAAAACTTATCACTGTAAAATATTTTTTATCAATAATGATAAGATATATTTGATTAGTGCTATGATTGTTACCAATAGCTCTCAGCTAAGAATACTGACGTTTGTATAAGTTTATTATAGTAATAAAAATAATAATAAAATAATAATAATAAAACATAACGGAGAATGCGAATGAATATTAAAGTCAGTTGGATGGTTTGGCTCCTTTTCCTATAACACTTTTTTACTAACAACTTATGTGCATATGAGACGAGGGAAGTGGTGACACACATGTTGATAATAAGGCAAGAAAGAAGGGAAGAATAGGAAGGGGGGGGGGGGGCAACGCAGGAAGATCTAATAAAGACCTAACACCATGGAAGTCCCCGATCGTCTTACGTTGCAATTTCTACAAATGGTGTACGGAATGCAGGCGATTTTTAGAATAAAAAGAGAATAACGTTTCGACAGCTGTATTTTCCCTCGACCCGTGGGGCTTTCTTGGTAATAAACTTGTTCGTAAAGTAAAGGCGTGTATGTATAATATTGAATTTTGAAATGGAATTAGTTCCTTTTAAAACTCTAATGAAAAGCTAGACATGTTACTATATTACTGTACCAGTTCTTTGCGATTGTACTAAGCCTTATTCCCTAGACTTATATTGTTTCAAAATATTAGATCAAGGCCTATATATAAGATCGAATATAATGTACAGTGGAAAAAATGGCTAAACTATAATTTAAGAACAGTAGACTCATCTCCCTTTATTTAAAAAAAAAAGCATATCCCTTTGGATTTAAAGTGGAAACACCTCATAAAATGTTAACTTTGGTTTTAAGTTGATATTGTTCTTTGGTGAATAAATTGGACAAAATCATGTTAATAGTAGCCTATATTATATTAAAATATATAAACGGCTGTTCACGTGGCTTAAGACGCTAGTCTTGCAATGTTTGTCAGAATTAAAAATATAAAACACATAATGTTTACGGCCTATGACCAAAGAATACCCTACCTTATTTCATTAAAAGTGTTTAAGGCACGTGTCAGTAACCGTGGAGAAACAGACAAAGAAATACACGAAGATACAACTGGTTAAATGACCTCACTCAGCTTGATTGATAAAGATAAAATAAATTCAGTTTATCTATTTAAAAATCAATCCAATAAGTTGTAGCTATTAAAGGTTCACACTATTTATAGTAAGAAACATAAATAGGTGAACCTTTATAATATCAAGTGCTTTAAATCGAATAATTACACCTGGGCACGGGAATCTAACCCAGGACCTTTGGCATAGTACGTCAATGCTCTAACCACTGAGATATCAGGAATAGTTCATCCTCAGGGTAATTTTTCACTCATATTTTAAGATGGAGTCCATTATGTTTAGATGTGGAAGGGGGGGGGGGAGGCTTACGTATGCCCCCTTATTCCATCAATTTCTTTCAGAGACACACAGAATGTATGCATTAGTCAATTAAAAAAGAAAAAATATTTTAGCACTACATGTAACGTACAACAGAATAGATAATTCAAAAACATTACTAAAACTAAAGAAAAGTTATCAAGCCCTTCTGAACTTCATGTATGATAATATAGTAAAACATAATATGATCTAACAAATATGTTTTCATTGCTCTGGGAAGTCAACATACTCGCGTCCATTTATTTTAATTTTCACTTAAATGTTCTTCCGTCACGTTTCTTGAACCCAGCGTAGTTGTAATCCTACACTTAATCCACCCACTATTATTCTTACTATACTCAAACACAATATACATAGATTGGACCTTATCTGGCAGCTAGGATATTATTAGATCTACTTTCATTATTCATACGTCAGGTTATGTGTTCTGTAGAGTTCAATCTTAATAAACTGTATCGATAACATAGCATAATTTTTACATAAATATATAATGAATGCGTACCGAAATGGAATATATTTGAGTTTTCCAAATACCATACTATGAAATTTGGACTATACACTTTAAAAACTGCACTGAAATTATGGCTTTTATCTATTTGAATCCACGTGCGCAAACAAAAGTGGAACAGAAATTAGCGACAGATTGGGAGAGGGGGTCCTTTATTATTAATTGGTCTACCATGATAATACCCAAGCAGGTGTGCTAATTTAGCCCTATGGCTATTAGCTTTTAAACTAGATGGCTACTCCCTTCCGTAATCATATTTTACTTAATCTCTTCTACTGACCTACAACTAATCCAAAGTCTCAGTTGAAACTTTTTTATTGCTATTTTCTTTATCCTCCACATGTTGTTAATTCTTTTCAATCCTCAAATATACTAGGTGATTACAAAAAATGTGGATACTATTTTAGGATTTTTACACCAGATTATAATTTAGTTTTATATTTATCTGATTTCGTGTTTTTGTAAAAAGGTGTTGCCATAACCCCCTATAGGCTCTCCCAATTCCCCCTTCTTTATTTTTATTTTGCCAGTCTTTGCATACACCCTTTGTAAAAAAAACCTCCCCTTCGTATTTAGATCTGACGCTTTTTGAGACCATAAACTAGAATTAAAACCATTTAAAAATCCTCTTTACCTTGCATGTATACTCAATGAAACATATTTTTACGCTTGGAAAAATAAGTTTATAGTTGTTAACTTAATTTCGTGGAATACTTATAAACGAGTAATACCACTATCAATATTTGCATGACAATAAATAGGCTTTACTAAAATTATATTTATTACTTCTGCTAATTTATAAGTGTGAGTATAATATTTTATATTTAAAATGTGAGCTTGGAAAATCGACTATATAATTTTGTATGGAGACTATTTAACTTGTTTTTCTGAACCATCTAATTTCATTAGAAGAGTAAAAATTAAATTATCTCTAAAATATTTTCAACTTCAGTCTTCCATTACTGTGAAAAGTAAAACATCAATGTATGGGATCAGACCTTAAACTTTTATTTCAGTAAACAGATAGACTATCACCATAACTAAAATAAATGGTACGAAGCTCCGCACGGACTTTCTCGCTCTATTGTTTAAAAATGGAAATATTTACTCAATATCGTAAAATATGTGAATCAAAATAATATACACTAACAAACCCAAGAATAAATTTCACTATCCTTATGTAAAACATTTTGAGTGGCATTTTTAAATTTTATAATTTTATTTTTAAAGCATTAATGTCCTCAATTGTATGTCTGGACCGATAAAAAAGAACAACATTGGTTCCCCATGGGTCAACACTTGTATTAAAATTAAGACTTCCTGTTAAAATTGTCGACATTTTATTAGAGGTTGCAAATCTTCATGTCATCGCATTGCTATTAAATTCCTCATTTATAAATTTTGACCAATAAAAGATGTAAATATTGATGATTGAGTCTAAAATGAAGAAGATAGAACATTGTTGTACAAACATTTTTCCTAAGACGATTAAGGAAAAACAACATAAACTTTTTGAGAGACTTACCTATATTTAATTACTCTATGACATTGGAGAATTATTACGTTAAAACTCAATTAGTATCTCTTTACAACTAAAGCTCACAAAATTGTATTAATATATTTGTAAATATCTAAGAAACTGTTGTTTTTATAAAAATATATCCCATATAAATGTTTATTTTTATTTTTAATAGTACTAGAATTTTGCAAAGATAAGTTATTTAGTATTTCAAATAGTTGCGAAGATACGTAGATTTCAGCATTTGTAAAGTACCCTTAAAGTAATTTTCAAGGGAAATGAAAATAGTAAGTTTATTTATAATCATAATCAACGCCTAGATACTCATTTTAATCAAAATCGTTAGAGCCGATCTTGAGAGTATCTATTTTATCTATTTTAGCCCTTTATTAAACTACTCTTAATTTTAAGTTTAAACAGACACAAATACATACGTCATAGCAAAGACCAATTTTTGGGTTTCGGGGGTCATGAGACGTAGACATCCATCAACATTCCAGGTTAGATTTATTTTTACGGTCGCAATACTCTACCATTAGTGTTCGAAAAGTTAAATGGTTTAGAAATTAAATTTAATCAAAATCGTTAGAGCCGATTTTGAGAAAATCGACTTTTTCTCTTTTTGCCCATCTGTAAACTACCCTTATTTTTAGGGTTAGATATCCAATTCATAAAAACCCCTCGGGGCAACCCTATGAAAGCCCTAGATAACAAGTTTTAGCCTGATCAGTAAAATAGTTTAGACTCTAGTTGGAGGTATAGACAGGTAGACAAACAGACGTAAATTCAAAAACAACTTTTTCCGATTCAGGGGGTCATGTAACGTTGAGATTCATCAAAATCTCGAGTTCGATTTTATTGGCGATCACAATAATTTCTCTACTTAAAAGATAGCGAGAAAGTAAAAACTTTAACAACATACTTATTAATAGATATTAATTGGTGCTATAATTGCGAGCATCTATAAAATGATCTTTGGAATTTTACTCGTGGATTACGTGTTGTTAAAGTGAGTATTCACTTTTAAGTAAATAAAAAGGAAGTTATACATTTATGTATATTACTAAAACAACTAAATATTTTTACTTTAAGACTGTATTTATTTGCAAGAACATAATTTTTACTTTCTCTCGACACCTTGGAGAGAAGGTATTGTGATCGTCAAAAAGATTGAATTCATGATTTTGATTAGTAATGTCGACGTTTCATGACCCCCGAAAGTAAAACATTAGTTTTTGGAATGCCATCTGTCTGTCTGTACCTCGGGCTGTAGCTGAAACTGTTTTATCAATTGGGATAAAACATGGTATCTGAGTTTTTCATAAGGTCCCCTTGGAGGGTTTAGTAATTAGATGTCCATCCCTAAAATTAAGGATAGCTTACTGAGGGGTAAAAATATAAAAATATTGAATTTATCAACATTTGCTCTAACGATTTTGATTAGAATTTATATAAATACACTGATTATCATTACAAAAAATATGGCAATTCTCAATTTTTCCCTAAAATGTAAATTATCCAAGTTTCATAATTTCTCCACAACTATTTGGGATACGAAATAAACTATCATTGTAAAGTTATAGTACTATAAAGATAAAATAATTTTATTAATATATATTTTTATAAAAACAATTATTTCTGAACTATAAGCAAACATATAAACTTTTTATTAAAGGTTTTAAAGATGAATTTTATTATTATGCTCTTTGGTGGACAAAAATGTTTCTCTTTTCTCAAATCTTCTGTAAAAGTGTTTCTAGTACCTAATTCCATGTATTAATTTACAGTGTATATTATTTCATTTATGATATTTTATGTAGTGTAGACCAATTATTTCGTTTCAAATAAGCTACGTATTTTAGTAAATGTATATTTTAAGATAAAAGTGAAAGAAAGTCCTGCGAGGTGAACCGTATCATATATTTTAATATTATAAGGTTTTTACTAGAATGGTAAAGTCGGAAAAATAATTAAAAAATTAAATCAAAAAATAACCTTTTTTATATTAATGGATATTTCACTGTAAAAAGCTACCAAATAAGTAAAATATTAAATATCTGATTTGAAAAAGAACTAATTATCTCAAAATACGTGAACATTTTCAAAGAACTAGAGTTTGTTGTATAATTTTATGAATCCCTTCTCCAGTATTAATGTTGTTAATCAAGGTTCTAATAAATTCGGTGTTTATTGAAATAGTGTATTGACTAAGTTATTAGTCCTGCTACGTTTATACCTTAATGTTTTGGTGTTTATTGTCAAATTGTCTGTTAAATTATTTTGTTTTTCTTCTGCAAATTTAGCCCTGTATTTATATAGTACATAATTATGCCACTCAATATACGAATTAAACCAAAATCAAATGTTAAAAAATTCTTAATATTAATGGAAAAATCAAAACTACAATAATTTTAGTATCCACGCTGCTGACCACGTGATCTAAGTCATTGGACTCTTATAGCGTTTCATTCTCTTTGAGAGCGAGCTTAAGTTAAAGTCTCAGTTTAGTGTACATTATGTAACTTTTTCAGTCTTTATCTAGGATAATGTGGGTGCAATTTATTTTTATAGCCTTCCTCACTGGTGCCACATCAATTAAATTGTGAATAGCCTTCTTGTAAAACTTAACATTGCCTGAGTGTATTTTCTGTTTTCATAAATCTTTTACTCTATGATTAAGTAAAGGGGACAAGTAAAATTGAGGATAATAAATAATGAGATTAAGAAATATTGAGAAAAAGTAATACTGAGAACTATGAAGAGTGTGGATAAGAAATAAATACATTAAATAAAAATGTAGTTAAGGAAGATTTTGGCTAAGGAAAATTGAGGATAAGGAAGATTGAGGATAATAAATATTGAGATGGAAGATTGAAGATAATAAAGATTGAATATAATCGATATTGCAGATAGTGTAGATTGAGGATAGGGAAGATTGAGGATATGGAAGATTGAGGATAAGAAAGATTGAATATAAAAGATTGAAGATAAGGAAGATTTAGGATTATGAAAACTGAGAATAAGTAAAAATATGTATGAGGAATATTGATGATAAGTAAGAATGAATTTAAGGAAGAATAAAAATAATAAATCATGTGGATGAGTAATAATTTAAAGTTAATACTCCAGCAGTCACCTCGATAAATAATTGAAAACCTTAGTGTACAATATAGTTTTCCCAGCTAATCTAGTCGAAATTTATATATCCACGCTAGAAATCTTCACACTGATGTATTTATATTTAACCTCATTTTACAAATTCATATAATTCTTTCACCTTAATCATTGGATTGGTTCCACTCTAATGGCTTTATGATAGCATATTAATGTAGTGAATATAAGAGAGCCAACTTCTAATTAAATGGAGTGGAAGTTTGGGGAAAATTATAAAAGAAGATTAATAATATTATATTAAACAGCTATTATTTACTCATACACTTCACCAAAATTTACCAAGGTACTATTGATTATAGGAAAATCCAAATAAACTAAGAATATAATTGGTTTTCGATATTCTTTCTTAACTTTGGTTTACGCTATCTAATTATTTATCATCTTTAACAATATGTTATATTTAAGATTATCACAGCAAAATTATTCTATTAGACCATTTATAACCATCTCTGATACATATTTGCACAGCAAAATGATTCTATTAGACCATTTTTAACAGTCTCTTATATATATACTCTAAGTCAACACAATCTATGTTAATCCTTTTGAAAAAAATTAATAATAAATGCTAGAATATCACCATTTAAAGTACAAACACAGTTAATATTTGAGAAAATATTAATTATATGATTTATAGTCAACGTTGGTTTCATTGAACTCTTATAGGTCTAATCATTCAAAAAAAATTGGAATGTTTAAAGTCAGAACATTATATCCCTAGGATTTTGGTTGAATATAAAAATGTAATTTAACAAGAATACTATAAAGTTTGTATTAATATTAAGGTATTTTCTCGACTTAGTGAGAGTACTAGTAAAAAACCTTCACCATTTCTTTCAGTTCTTGGTTACGCTTTATGAATCGAGTACCATAATAGCTATAACAAGTCTTGAAACTTACCTGTTCAACGTCATATATATTTCGGATACCATTAGATGAACCTTCTTTAAGGCAGTACACTATAAAAGTATATTAACCTTCACTGACAAAAGGTCATTAAAAATGCCATATAAAACAGAAACGTGGAAATAATTATCTAAATTTATCCGTCAAATAATATTTCTATAAAGCTCAAGCTAGTAAGGTGGAACGCGGGAATAAGGGCCTTCCGTTTCTGTACTCCACGTGTTGATACTTTTTGGGATATTAGAAAACATATTCATCAACTAATTGTGCAAGATGAAAATAAACAATAAAATTATTCTGCCTATATTTCTGTAAAAATATAAATATAGAACTACAGTATTACAATCTTATGAGGAAATAAACCACATTGGGTTATCCAGGGTAATTTTCCCTAAAAGATTTCATATTCTCCCTCTCCATAAATGCGGATATATTTACTATAAACCCTACTGGTGAGAAAACCAAATAAATTAATAATTATGCATTTCCTTTTTTAAATGTTATGATGTAGTCAATATACGTATTTTTAACATTTTCAAAATCTCTACCAATCTCTCAAAATATTTCTAAATGATATGGTATATAATGATATCACTGTAGGTTTCATAATAATAGTACATAATTATTATGATAAAAGTAACTGGGTATTTGATATGTGTGTTATAGTGTGGCTTGTTACCATTATCATAATCATAGAAACTCAGAAGAAATTGAGAAGTGTATCTCGTTTATATGGACAAGGATTGGGCAGCTCTCCGATTAGAGTGATGACAAAATTAGGCCAAAATACAAAGTCTCTGATACAACAAAATACTGAGGTTAGTGTATGTAATAAATCAACCATTTTATTAAATCAGTTAGTTCAATACGATTAAATATAATATGCTAGGATGAGGAAGGTGATTAAAAGAGCAATTAATATAGCATTATTATACATCTCTACCACCACTACGACAGTCTGTGTTAAAAATGCACTGTAAGTACTCCTTTAAATATAATTTTTTTTAGCACCTCGTTTTACAACCAATTCGGATTAAACACAAGTTTAATAATCAGGCTGATGTTTTAGGAACAAGGGATTTGGTTAATTTAGCACCAGATCATACCACTTGTTCAGTTTATTTGCATATTTACTAAATACGATTTGAGCTCGACTGCTGAGGACGAGGAGATCGAGGTTCGAATCTCGGTCGGGTGAACTGGGGGGGGGGGGGGGTTCCTAAATGGTTTTTCCACTCTCCCTCCACGCAAATGCGGGTTCACTTCCTCTAATTCAACCTTCCCATTCCTAATCCATTAGCGTAATTATACTTAAAATGTATAACCGAACGGATTGTAAGACGTGGTCTAAATATTATTATATTACTAAATACGATAGTGAGTCTGGGTTTAGGAATGTTGATTTTGAGGAAGGGTACGTGCACTTTCTTAGAGGGAGAGGGGGAAATCATTCAGGTAAACCACCCTAAGTACACCTGACAGGTCTTTGAATCCCTAACTTCCAATAATCGGCAATCTAGCTTATTTCTTGGATCATGACTTAAAACATTCGGCTATCGAGTAAAGTAAAAATAACTAGTATAACTTAATCCACATTTACAGATTTTCAGACTTCTCCTGATTCAAACAACGTAACGTACTCCTAGCAAACATTTCCTGTTGCAGTGTAAATACATGTCCCCTACGAACATGTTGATATGGTGTTGGAGGGGGAGAGTTTAGAGGGTAGGGGAGAGGACAAGTGAAATATGAGTCCGAGCTTTTAAAATCCATGGCGTCCACCCCCATAGTTAGTGTGGAGTTCAAAACAAGCCTCTACGGTACACACACACACACACACACACACACACCTGTTCTCTCTCATTTACACCTTCCCCTACCTTCCCCTCATGGAGAGTCGTCATGCTAATAAACTACTTTAATTAACTACTCCATTTCGCTACTTCTACATTAATTATACGTATTACTCATACCAGAAATTGATATAAATTATGTAGCAATGGTGATGTGAAAACCCACTCCCCTTTCCACCATCCACCCATTCCCAACCAAATAAATACATTATTTTGTTTTAATTCGTGTGTTTTTGTATAAGGTAGGCTAATAATCGTTTTGAATGGCAAATTTACAAATAACATGATTTTTCTGCATATAATATGTTATATAAATTTCCCCAATAATGTCCTTTGTGAAGTATTACCACCAAATGAGATCATTTGCCAAACATTTGAAAATGTATTCATTAATATTTAGGAGAGTATAGTGATTTCCAGTTTTATGCTTCATATATATCCACACATGCCTAATAAATATTATCATTGTCCAATACATTAGCTCCGATAGTTGCGTGTTTATATTCCAATCAAATGTTAAGAGGTTCGATACCAGGCATGGTCGAAAACTTTATCATTGGTGAAATAAGCATTTCCACTTTCAAAATTCTGAATTAATTGCCAGGGGTCGAGTGATGTGTCTGTGCTAGGTTTAAGATAGTAGGATGCTGGAAGCCACGCGGGGCTCATCTGATTTTATCAAAGAGGTGCAGCAACAAGTGTACCATAGTGCTTCTAGCACCAAACAATAATATTTTATTTAGCACCACGTCTTACAACCCGTTCCGATTATACGCTTAAGTAATAATGGCGCTAATGGATTAAGAATTGAGAAGGTTGAATTTAAAGGAAGTAAACCCGCATTTGCATGCAGGGAGAGTGGAAAACCATTTAGGAAAAACCATCCCCAGTTCACCCAACCGAGATTCGAACCTTGATCTACCCATCCTTGGCAGTCAAGCTCAACACGAATAGCGCGTTAGCCAACTACACCACCGAAGTGGGTAAACAATAATAATGACTTAATGTAAATGTTAGGTACAAGAGAATGTTGGGTTCAGATCATATAATAATGATTCCCACTGACGATCATTGGTTGCGATTAAATGCACTATAGTGAATCGTTATATATTTTTCTGTATTCTGCTGATCGATGAAAAATCAGCCAAATACCAACTGATGGTAGAGAGAGAGAGAGAAAAGAGAGAGAGACCACCCAACGTGTAAATACGTGATAGATCTATGATCTCTTATTGATGTAAGATATGGTTATTTATATGAAAGTTTGATAAAACAGCATGTACATAAAACTTTTCAACAAACTATAGCATTTTATTATTGGGTCAAATATAGAAGGGTTGATATAAGCAACCCACGGTCACTCTCAACTATCAAGGGCGGAATACGTCCTTAAAAATTGAGGTAGAAATGTTATTATGTGATATATTATGAAAACTGCTTGCGGGAGTTAAACTATTAATCGCATAGTAATTACTTAAACCATGATCATTTATTAACTAGTCCGGGACTGCCAGGATTGGTACCCAAACATCTTTCTTACTGAAAAACAAGAAAGGACAGGAATGATTGATACCTTTGTCCAAGGTTCTTTCTCTACATATTTCAAGGAATTGCTTTAATTTATTCAATTGATCCTCTTCAACCTTAGTTTATTATAATAAGTCGTTTATAATCTTTGTATCTAGAGTTAATATTTTGAAAAAAATATGTAAAATTAAATAGTGTACATTCTCGAACCTTTAATACTATAAGATACAAGATATAGAGTACTAAATGGCGAGTGCCTTCAAAAATAGTATATCTTAATAAAAATCTATATTACTAGACAGACTTAAACTTATAGATAAAATTATTAGATTTTCAGAAAGACTATGAAACTATTCGAAATGAACCGATGGTAATATTTGATAACTTATTGGTTTTCATAAAATAATTACTCCCAGATAAGTTAACCCAATGGGCTGATCGAAAGCTATTCGGTAGGGATGTTATATCTAAAAAAAAACGTATCGATACTGTATTCATTAAAATTATCGGAAAAAATTATTTATACCATACTAGTATCGAAAGAAAATTATAAGTATCAAAACGCACATAAATTTTTCTGCTTCGTCTGCTTGGGGCACCCTTGAGTTGAATGGCTTCATTGAGCTCTACAAAAGCCTTCTTATTTTAATATAAACGTAGAATTCAATATAAAAAAGTATGGTTGAAGTTTGGAATTGTTACAAATTAGCAAAGGTCAACCTGAATAAAACCATGAACTTTACATTGAGTGCATATTGATTAAATTAAGAATTATGAGATTCAACCCTCATAACATAAAAAAAAGTAATATGTAGATTAGATTGACCATAAATTGATTAAATTAAATTTAGATTTATTTCTAACGTGTATCGTAGATCTAAATTTTCCGAACATCTCAAATTATCCGGTCATCAACCCACCCCCATGGAAAAATGTATGAAGCTTTTGTACAAATCTCCTAAGGGTACAACTATGAACACTGCTGAAAATATATTTATTCAAACCGCTATATTCAACAACAGAAACGTTTTTAACGAACAAAACCAACTTTGAAAATCAAGCACTTATTAATACTCTAAGGAACCAACCCCAGCACACCAAAATGAATTAACATCCCACTTGCTCCATGCCCAGCCTTCCATAGTAGTAAATGACCTGTTCGGGCCAGTGTCGAGAAGATTAAAACCTTTCTCTATCCCCTTTGCTTGTCATTTTCTTTTTTTCTCTCCACTCGTTTTTATAAACTTGTCACATATTATTTTTCAACATATCTATCTGTCTTACGCTCTAACATTATTAATCTCACATCACCGAATGGCTACTTTCAATATCCTTGACTTCTTATTTTTCTTCTAGAACATCTGAACCCAGTTCATATTTACATGTTTGCTTATTACATTTTGTAAATTTAGTTTCTGGTCTTCATATCAGACGAACTCATATTATGAGGCGTTAACTGGTAAATATGTTATTTCATTATCTATGTTTGTGTCCTAATATAACTTTTGCAAATTTAATTTCTATAATTTAATATTTCACACTGGAATTGTGCCATAATTGGTTTTGACCTTTATTCCTTAGCCTGATGATGGCGTCGATGTAATACGCCGAAACATGTCGTAACCTTGTACTGAAATATACCAGCTTTATGGAAAAGGAACAAGGGCATCAATCTGATAAGATAGAATTCAATATTTTAAAATTTACAATTCAATATCATTTCAATCTTAAACCTTTAATATTCCAATAACCATACAATTTATCAATTTACGCCATCTTCAAACTAAACTTGACAAACTATTATGTTTTAATTATTCATTTTTAATATGTTATACGTATACGTATTGTATTTAAGATGGTCTTGCTGTTTTAATGTTATAATGAATGTTAATTTGTTCTTTTAATTTATTCAATTTATGCTCAATCAAATCTATATATTATTTTGTTATGTTATGATGGTTATATGTTATAGTTCTTAATTTAATCAATCTGTACTTAATGTAAAGTTCATGGTTTTATTCAGATTGACCTTTGCAAATTTGTAACAATTCCAAACTTCAACTATACCTTTTTTATATTGAATTCTACGTTTATATCATAGATCGTTTCCTTACTACAATACATTATGTTTTTCATGCTTCTTATTTTAGTTTGTGATTAGTATCGGAAAAAAAGTATCGATTAGAAATATATTAGCTATTTAAAGCGAAATATCGATCGATATTAGTAAAGTGTCGATCATTTTTCACATCCCTAGTCTAAGGGGACTGACTTTCACTGCACATTCCCGTTGACCTTGAGATAAAAATGAAAACTTTCCGGAAATTTTTTTAAGTGGCGGCTTGCGGTGGAGTGGTTAAATTTTAAAGGTGGCATCTAGAGCTTATAATACTTCAATATACATTATGTTAAGAGAATAGTGGCTTATAAGAGGCGGGAAAGGATCTCGGGGGAAGGGAAGTTAGTTGAAATTATTTTACAGAACTATTAATTGACAATTTCCAGTTTTGTAAAATTTTCTGGAAAAAATATGTAGAAAATTTTCCGTCTCACATCTCTTCTTGAAAGTCACAATATATTGTTTTGTGGAGGTTGAAGTTCAAATCCATGCTGAAATTTTAAGTGTGGTTTTTGACTTATGATTTTTCCTTTATCTCTCCACGATCATGTGAATGATTTAAGATATTCGCACTTACAATTCAGAGCGAAATCGTTAATAATCACCTTAAACGGTGGCTACGTGTAAAAGATCGTCAGTCTCATGTATTCTGGTTTTCTGGTGATGGAACGTATAGGTTAGAATCTCAAACAAGAGTAATGACTACCTTCAGCCATAAATGGTTTCCTACTCTTCCTCCATGCAGCTGTGGAAACACTTCATTTAATCATAACTCTCCCCACCACAACAAGTTAGTGTAAATGTGTTAATATTCAGGACTGGTAGTAAGAAGCACTGCACACACGCAATTAATTCGGGTATTGATCGTGTAGCTAAGAATAAAATTAGTCAACATTATAAGTGCAAATTAATCATCAGCTTGGAATGTATAATTACAAATTAATCAACAGCTTGGAATTTATAATTGCAAATTAATCAACAGCTTGGAATTTATAAGGGAAAATTAATCAACAGCTCGGAACGCATTAGTGCAAATTAATCAACACCTCGAAATATATAAGTGCAAATTAACCAACAGTTAAGAATGTATAAATGCAATATTATTATCATGATTAGTTTAAGCATACATAATATGTAACCTTTTATTAAATATAATTGAGAAGGTGTCTTTAATATAAATAATGACAAAAGGTGCTGAGAATTCGTATAGTCCATAAGAGTTATACTAAATAATTTTATTTAATAAATCTATTCAAATTTCCATTTTTTGGTTAATAGAGGTGATTAAATTGTAAATGTTTTAATTTACGAGTCAACAACATATGATGAATATATGAATCTTCAAAATAAAAAAATTAATACAAATTGATTATCTAACATTCTCAAAAGCGTAAGTCTGTAACAGAAAAAGAATTCCAAATCAGATAGAAACTAGTCAATGCAATAGACCCATTTATTTAGTTGTCTACGACTGTACGACTTAATTGTAATATTTTAGTTAGCCTACTTAGTTATTTTCAAATTGTGATAGCAAAGTGCTCTTTTGTTAGAATTTAAATGCTAATATATAGTTTATATTAAGACTTATATGCTTTTTTTAAAATCCTATTTATTATTGCCTCTGCTTGGGCAGGCCAGTTAGTAGGGAGGCCTCTAAAATTCAGAACTCAAATAACTGTCCAGGGTGCATATTTTGAAAATATGAAAAAATTATGTAAAAAATCTCACCAGATTTGAATACAAAGATAGTATACTTATATGTATCTGTATGTTATAAGAAATATAACAAAACGTATAAACATTTCAACACAGAGTATCTTGAACTAGGAGAAAATGGTGGTGTTAGTGGGATTGCAGCGGGGCCAAAGGGGTGATTGGGTGGGATGGGACTCAGAACATCAGGGTGGATGTGAAAGGATTTCTCCTTTGTTTGCACCTCGTCCATGAAACCGTGAGAAGACGTTCCTCCATAACCATTTGCACGAACCGCGATCGGATTTCAAAATGAGATTCGAGGGAGAAAGAAATAGAGTAAAGGTAGAAACAATGGGTCAAAAACCCTACATCTTTAAGGAAATAAGAAAACTTAGAAATGATACTCTTAAGAAAGTTTCTATAAAATGGATGCATAGTAAATGCTTTGATTACTTTTATTTGAATATAATATGAGTACTATAACATACATATAATCACGGATTTTTACATAATATAGGCTTTATAAATAGCTTATTCCATGAAAAAATTATTCCACAGTCATTTTTTATCATATGATGTAATTCAGTCAATATATATAAAATATCTAGGTGGTTAAATATGAACACTAGTTTGTAGTGTTTAGGCAATAGACTCCTTCTAATTCAAAAATATAAATAATTATATTTTGTGTATAAGCTATATTCTAAGCTAGCTATTTACTACTTATGTTTAAACGAAAACCCTCCTGGTATTAATATTTCCAGATAAGAAACTACCAAAATATAAAAAAATTAAATTATATGTCGTTAAATAAAGTAAATTAGGTGCATGGTCTTAAAGATTGTTTCATTTCGATCCTTGATTAAAAAATAATTAATTTATTTCCTGATCAAAAAGGTTTGTAAATACAATGTGTTCTAGTATTGAGTTTTTAAAAACTAACGTATGTGTTTATAAAAAATCAAGAAACTTGGAAGAGGGCTTACATAAATGCTTAACAAATTTGCGTGGTTGAGTTCTTCCACGACAACTCAAGGAAGCGATTGTAACTAACCCGAGTGCCGTAGACTAATAAAAACATAGCTTTCAAACTATCCATAATTTATGTTTATGATATATGGTTCCCACCCAACCTAACTTAAACTAGTCTTTCATGCGTTAGTGAATATTGGATTTGTGTTTTATATTATTATTAACAATAATTATATTATAGTTTATGTCTTTTGGCAGGCTAATTTCTCTTATCAGTGAACCTAAACCATCAATGTGCCCTCCTAAGAAAATCTCCGATCCAGTTTGCTTTACACCAAAAAATCAAAAGCAAAATTGAACACCAATTCAGAAAACGGCGTGAAAAATAATTAATACGTTCAAACCTTCCATAATTTGTATACTGTATATAATTATGGTTCTGGCTCAACCTATCTCAACCTAACACTTCATGGCCTGGTAAATTTTGTGATTCCCTGCTCGAAGCTTCTAATGCTCTCTTGGACCTCCACACGAAGTAGGAGAGCTAATCCTTGATCCCTCTCCCCAATAAAAGCTGATTAAATTGGCTGTTACACTCTCAATACTCATAATCACTTCCTTGAGTCATCATGGAGCAACAATTATATTGTGATTGGACTAATTATTTCTGTAAAAGACCATAACAGCCTCACCCCCCCCCCCCCCCCCAAACTCATAAAATAGTATATAGGTATAATTTGACTAGAATTTGCCTACGGCTTCGCTCACATTTATCAATACATCAACATATTCGAAAGGCTTAAAATGCTAGAAAAGAATGAAACTTCAAGAATATTGTTCTATGTACGCACGTACGTAGATTCAAGAAGATATACAGACTCGCCCCTGTCCTCTCCCCCTCCACAAACTAGCAATACAAGCCACCCCCTACCTCTGGTTCTTGTTACGTTACTTTCCCCACTGATGAGCTAAAGTGATATCATATAGCTAACCATGATTCTTTGAAAAATGAGAACAATAGAAGAGGTCTCATCTCCATTAGTGGAATACTTTTTGAATTTATTGGAAACAAACAAATGGACAGACACAGCCTTCATAAAAATTGACTATTTGGTGTTACTATCTTTCATACGGGTGAGGTTGAAATCCTACACAAGACCTGGCTTAATCCCATATTTAAAACATATCCTTTAATCCCATGGTAAATTTCCTTCACTTGGGGGAGATAAATTCCTCCACTAGGGAGGGTCAAGATACTTTACTGGGAGAAGTGTCAATTTCCTCCAATTAGGAGAGAGGAAATTGGTCATAATTCTAAACGACAGCTCACGGAAGCGATTATAGATAGTCAAAGTTCAATAGCTCAGTACTAACCTAACATTCAATCCTTCCATAAATTATACATGTCTCCTAAACAAATAACATCACCTAACCTTTCCTATATTAATAAATTTTGTTATAATTTATTTTTGTAAATTTCTGTGCGAAGCTCCTCCTGTTCACGTGAAATTGCATGCAACGTCAGGGAGAGAAGTTAATCCTTGACCACGATTCCCCCTATTAAAGTGTAAAGCAAAGCTCTTACACTCTGATTTCTTATAATCCCTTCCTTGAGGTTTCGTGGAGGAACTAGGCTATTAGGCCCACCGCTCTTTGGACACAGCACAGGCGCAGTATAGTAATAACTCTGTCGTGCCTCGTTCAGGTTGTGGTAGTGGTAGGTACAGTTTTACTGTATCCTATGTGCTTCCATCACGTAGTTTAGTCCAAAAAAGGCAAAAATCTAGTTGTACCGAACTGAATTACTTGAATAGAAAGTGTTTGTCAGACCCAATATCGACCATTTTATGAATTAAAATTATTGACAAATGAGGTCTTTAATATAAATTGTGTTTCATGTGTGTGTGTAATCAATACTTTATTACTGGAAGTCATAATGGTCACCCCCTCCATTCCACTCCAGCTGTTTTATTGGTCTACAATATTTATGTTTTGCAATGCATTTCAAGTAATCTAAGTATAGGGCTAACATAAGCAATGAACATTGTTACAATATGGATTTTTTCCAATGCCGCCTACTACTCGTTAACATTTAAATAAATTATTGGATTATTTTTGAAAATTGTATAACTTTAGAGGTAATATACCCGTATCCACCCGAGGGAAAGTGGACATTTAAAAAAAAGGAGAAAACCCTCTATTATACCTGGCCGGTATTCAAACCTCGACAAACTATACCGAACGAGCCTGACGTCAATTCCACTTGCCCACCGATATATATTACATTATGAAATAAGGCCTAGTATGTTTTTGTTTGTTTTATTTTTTACTCTGAATGACTAGATTACAATATCACTAAAAGCCACATGTTATCGTAGCTTAATAGTGATTGATTAAATTACAATTTTAAGCAAACAGTTTATCGCTATTTTGTAACATTAAGCCGGAATTATTAAAAGAGACACGGTTTACTTTTGACATTTAAAATAAAGATTTGTACTTGAACATTAGTATATTCGTGCGATCAGGATAAACTCCATTTTCTAAAATCATTTAAAATAAAGATTGTCTTGCCAACACCTCTTCATGTGTTATGTCTACCCTGCTTACAGTATGAGGTGCCTTGCAGAAACCTCTTTCTGACTACGCCTTCCTTTGGCACTGATATGACTTTGCTGCGTCCAACGTGCGGCAGGATTTATATTCTGACTACTTATAATCGCTTCCTTGAGGTGTCGTGGAGGAATTAGGCTATTACACTTTGACTACCTATAATTACTGCCTTTAGGTGTCATGGAGGAATTAGGCTATTACACTCGGACTACCTACAATCTCTTCTTTGAGGTGTCGTGGAGGAATTAGGCTATTACACTTTGACTACCTATAATTACTGCCTTTAGGTGTCATGGAGGAATTAGGCTATTACACTCGGACTACCTATAATCTCTTCTTCGAGGTGCCGTGGAGAAACTAGGCTATTATCTAGCGTTTATCGTATAAAAGCTACAAAATTTAAAAGCAAAAAAACAATAAAAAAGGAAAATATTGTTTCATCTACGCCTACATTAGATGGAGTCAACTCACCCAGGCCTCATTTTGCGTGTTGTGCCTCCCCCAGTCGATTCCCCCCACTAGCACCTCATAACACGATGAAAGTTGCGCAATTACTAACGGTGTTAAAAGTGCAACAGACTGAACTTTGACTCCACACGGGGCATGCTGGGAACTCTGTGACGTTGCACTCCGAAAAGGCGACATATTGCTAAAGTGTTGTTCTAGAGAATTCACCGAGCTTGTCGATGTTTCTACCCATTGTAATACCACCCCGTCCCTCTCTTCTTTTTTTTTTGTTCTCCTTTGTTTGTGCTAACCCTTCTATCCCTCCCTCTCAGAGCTAGAGATTTCATATATATATACCTGTGCTGTGCGTATGGATATCACTCTTGTCAGGATACCGTCCTTGGACACAACTAGGTGTCGAGGATGTTCATAAGGTATAAATTACGTTTCGGCTTTTATATTCTCAAAATTCCTTTTCGGCCATAAATATTATTTTATTTAAGTTATATAACCGTTGTTGGGGATAATGTATATAACCCTAATATTTTATAGATTGGATTAATTATGGTAAACTATGTTAGCAGGCTTATTACGTTTGCAAATAAAAGCGAAGTCCCTTTTTTGTACTCGCGTGTTTGCGGCGTTTTCTCGGAATAATATCAGGGAAATAAATGGTTGTGATACTTCCTTTTGGAGTTATGATTTTTTGAGTAGGACTATTATTGCATATAATGTATACCCCGTATGGCGTGAGACATCATTCTCTTTTTTGAATGTATTAGTTTTATACAAATGTTACATATATATATATATATATAAATATTATAGCCATCCGGCAAATGTTGCTACGATTAAATGTTCGCAAGTTTTGTATGGTCTGTTATACTTCATATCCCGTAAGGCATAAGATGTCGAGGTTTTGTAAATGCTAGATTTGGGTTAAAAAAAAAGAAAACTTAGAGACCATCTGGCAGTAAATTAGGTTATTACTCTTATAATTTTGTGGCTACCCCCCTTTTGTAATATGTTTAATTGTGCTAACGTGTATTTATTTTGACGAGAAAAGACCATTATTGTATTTATTATAAACAAGCTTTAATACTATCTAGGGTGGTCGCTGAGGCCTGTTGTTATTAGATTTTCTACTGATATATATATGTATTGATATTAGTACTCAAATCAAGGTGATTGTGCAGACCCATCGTTACTACTTTTCTAGTAATTTTATTTATTATTGTTTAGTTTTGGGTGATTAGTGAGACCCATTGTTGTTATATTTCAAATATATTTTATATTATATATATTTATATTGTTCCTTCAAATTGGGGGGATTGTTAAAGAAAACCATTGGTATTGTTCTTCTAATATACACATATGTTCATTTTTATAAATTTTTCTTATTGGTTAATATTAACCTTTTTTTATAATATGAATTTTTGGATGTTTATCAAAATAAATTATTTCATATCCTATTTTAATGCTTCTCTCCTTTTATTGTAGTCCGGTATATGATCTAATTGAAAGAAATATGTCCCGTCCTCTACCCTGATATCGGCTAGATTTTTGAGTCTCTAAATAATATTTGTAGAGTGGGTTCATGGAAGAAGAATGACCTATATGCCGGAGTACGGCCTATTCGTCATATGATGGTCCTATCGACTCCTTTGCAATTATTGTTTATTTGTTTTTGGTATTTTATATTTAAATTAAGATCTTGTGTACCCGCCTTTATTCTCGGGATAATCAGAGTGGTGTTGCAACTACACTCTAACTACCTATAATCTCTTCCTAGATGTGTCTCGGAGGAATTATGCTATTACACTTTGACTACCTATAATTACTGCCTTGAGGTGTCGTGGAGGAATTATGCTATTACACTCGGACTACCTATAATCCCTTCGTTGAGGTGTCGTGGAGGAACTAGACGTCCCTGGTTTATACTTCCAAGGAGGAAAGGAAAACACAAAAGTTCAAATGCTCATAAAACGTATTTGAAGTACCCATTCCTACCTAACACGAGGAACCTGTAAAGTAATTTTGTTATTTCATAGTATGTAATATTGATCACTATGAAAAGTAACCAAAATTTAAACTATGTATGAATATTAATCTTTATTATTTTAAATTGCATTACAAATCTTTGAAATTATGCTAGCTAGAACACAATATATAAATATGGCTACAATAAGAAAATAACTTTTTTAGATTAGGTTATAAATTATCTATCTCTACACAATGTTTGTACTCTAGAATATTGGTGCTAGTTAAAAAAGAAAGTTGAGTAACATAGCATATATATTTGGTTGTAAAAAGGTTAAAACAAATTAGAGATACGTATAATCTTAACAGTTTACAGTATGGATAATAAGTTATTCATTTAGATCTAATTGGCCTATTTATATCCATTTTTAAGCCATTATATTAGACTTTTGAATCTAGGTCTTTTTTAAACTTAAAAATTATTGGAATGCCAAGTTTTAGAATTTTATAATTATTAGAAGTGTTCAAATAATCCATATAGACATACAAATATTAAAATTATATCGTATTATAATGTTCAACATCCGGCAGCACACTTTAAATAATTTCAACACCAAAAATATATATGTCAACCAATAATGTACGAAAACAATCTTTAAATCAAAATATTAATCAACCAATAAACTAAGTTCAAAAACGAACGTAATAGTAAGGACGACATATTTTTCTAACAGGTATCAAAATATATGTAAAAACAAATTATATACATAGTTACAAAAATATAATATTTGAAATAAGAGCATCAAAGCTTAATAAAGAGCATAACTTAAATGTTAAGACTCTCATGGTTTATTAATGTTATCACTCTCCATGTGTTTAATATATATTTCCATTGTCTATAGTAAGGTAAGTGTAATGTGGTGGACTGGATTGAACTAGCTTACGATAGGGATAAGTTGCGTACTTTTTTTCGTGTAGCACCACACTACAACCTATATATTCTAGCTCCAGTCTAATGTTTTACTCCCATCTGCCTCTATTACTTCCCAATGTTCTCTTCTCATTGGGTTTGCCAGTTAAGACCCTATATGGTTATAGCATCTGAATGTCCTGCCTGTCATAACCACACCATAAATGCATTGTGATGGGTACAAGGTATGTAACTCATTATTATATAAATCTCTTCTCCCCAGTATGTTCTTCCCATTTGTACCAAACATCTTCCTAATCACCTTGTGTTTGAACCTTACATTTCTACTTCCTCGCTATCTTACAGGTAGAAAAAGTATTGTGATCATAAAAAAGATTGAAATCGAGATTTTAATGAATGTCGACGTTTCATGACCCCCAAAATCCCAAAAAGTGGTTTTTGAATTTCCATCTGTCTGTCTTTCTGAATGTTTTTACCTCTAACTAGAGCCTAAACTATTTTACCGATTGCGCTAAAACTTGGTATCTAGGGTTTTAATATGGTTGCCCTGAGGGCTTAATGGAATTGGATATTCAACCTTATTATTAAGGGTTGTTTACTGAAGGTCAAAAACAAATAATATCGATTTACTCAAAATTGGCTTAAACGATTTTGATTAAATTTCATTTTTGAACATATATAAATATTACAAACAAAATGGTTAACCTCAATATTTCGACAAAATGTCTTTAAGGGTTCCGGTCTGTAGCGTATATTCTTATTATTTATCATATCTCTGTAACACTTTGAGATATGAAATTACTTATCAGTGCAATTATGTAGGTCTATTTATAATATAAATCTTTTATTTGAACCATACTTTTATAAAACCAATAGATTTCAAGCTATACACAAATTATATATAAAACATTTTTAACACTAAAGGTTAAGTATTGCTAACGTAAAATCAATTTAACGTGAGATGTTTATGGATGTTTACGTCTCATGACACTCCAAACCATAAAAAGTTTTTTTTGCAATGACATCTGTTTGTGAGTTTGTTTAACCCTAAAATTAAGAGTAGTTTAATAAAAAGCAAAAAGTGAAAAAAATTGATTTTCTCAAAATCGGCATTAACAGTTTTGAATAAAATTCGTAACTAAGTGTTGACTAAGATTTTAAATAAACTGGCTATTTTCATTTTTCTATTAAATGAAATTCAAGGTACTTTACAGACGTGGAAATTTCCGTATCTCTGAAACTATTTGAGTTACTGAATAACTTACCATTGCAAAATTTTAATACTATTAAAAATAAAGAAACTTTCATTTTGAAATATATTTTTATAAAACCAACCGTTTCTGAGATATTGGCAGATATTAGGGGTGTGCGAAGTCGACTTTTTTGGTTCGAATCGAAGTCGAGTCGAATATGTGAAATATTCTCGAAGCCGAATCGAAGTTCGAATATTTTTCTATTTTATTTTGAGTAAAACTATTAATATATTGTTATTAAATATAGGTATTTATCTAGCATCAAACTGAATATTATAGGCTATTTATTGTTTCTAGCACTAATATTTGTAGCTTATTGCCAACTTGATAATGTTAATCACTTTACCTATATGCAAAAAAAAACAAAAAAATAACACCTTTTTATTTTATACTTAGCAGGTAGGTAAAAAATATATTTCTTTGAGTCTGGTTTTATTATGCTTTATTGAAGTCTTACTTATTCTTTTTAAGATTGCTATGGAGGAAGGTAAGCTGTTGTACATGATCAGGGAGTAAACACTCTCGTCGGGCTATAACAACATTTCCTGCTGATGAGAATAGTCTCTCACTACTGACTTGCGTAGCAGGAATACCAAGATATTTAAGCGCAACCTTAGCGACATTTGGGAATTTACTACACCCTTCTTGCTTCCACCAATGGTAAGGGTTTGTGGATCTATTCACCCTAGGCTCAGATAAATACTTTTCAACTTCTTCAGAAATATTCATCTCTTTTCTCTCGTTTGGTAGAGAATCGAAGAATGACCACAGTCCAGAGTTTGAAGTTGATGGTTCTGGCTCATCAACTGTTGAATCCATTTCTTCAAAATCACGGTATAGTTCGTTTCTTAAAGCAGTTGACAAATTTGCTGAAGCAACAATATTATTGATAACTACACCTTTGAATCTTGGGTCCGTTAACATAGATAAGCGAAATATTTCATCCTCTTCATGCAACGGAAATCTAGACTTAAGTGTCTTTAAAAGGCTTCTCGCAAATGTCATACCTTCTTCTTGCCTTTGTATGCGAGAGTTTAAATGGGAACTCAGACAGTGTAGGATGGGTATGACCATCGAAGAGGTTGGATATGAATCGCCACTTATTTCCTTTGTGGCTTGAGCAAGTGGCTCAAGAACTTCCAACACACCCTTTGCTTGAGCCCAATCTGCATTTGTCAGCGGTTCAATATTGTGTTCAGACTGTGCTAGTTCAGCAGCGATGGGGCCCTTCATTTCAACAAGCCGCTGAAGCATGCAATACTCACTACTCCAGCGAGTCTCCACATACTGAATAAGCTCCAGCTGGGATGCCTGCATTCTCTCTTGCAGACTATGAAGGCGTTCCCGTGCTTGAGAGCTACGCCTGTAATGACCCACGATGTTTTTTGCCTTCTGTAACAGCTTCTTGACACCAGGACACTCAGATTTGGAATCGTCAACAGCTAACTGTAGAGAGTGTGCAAAGCAAGGACGGGCTTTGTCACCAAATAGTGTTTTGGCAGCAGAGCGGAAATTGGGTGCATTATCGGTAATGCAGTAAATTGGGATTGTCATGTCCTCCAGTGAAATGCCCCAATTAACAACACATTGCTCAAGTCTAGATTTTATGTTGGCTTTAGAATGACTTTCATTCATTGGAATGATTTCCATAGTGAATGTCTTGTAGTCATATTTGTCATTCAGGTAATGACAAGTTAGACTGACATAGCTGTCTGTGGCACGAGATGTCCAGCCATCAGATGTGAGGGTTAGTGCCTGTACAAATGGGAGATCTTGAAGAAACTCTGTTTTGAGACGATCCCGAGTCTCTTGGTAGAGCACTGATACATAATTCCGAGAGAACGTAGTTCGTGCAGGAATCTTGTAGTTGGGAGCAAAATGTTTAACCAATTCAACAAAGCCCTCCTCCTCAACAAAGCTGTATGGTAAAAGTCCTTTTACAAGCATATTTGTAATCTTGTTAGTGGTGGTTTGAGCATACGGGTGTGATGAGACCATCTTTTCTCTACTAAGCATAGTATGGATGTTTTGTTGTACTGTCCTATCTTTTCTAGGAGCAGGTGCGGGCAGATCCTTCTTGTTGTTTTCATCTAAAAATTCTTTGTATTTGCCTGGGTGTTTTTGGAGGTGGTTAAGAAGTGTCTTGGTTGTGCCTGCCAAAAAAAAAAATTAATTTAAGGGGGAAAAGGAGATTTAAAATTTAATATTGTGGTAAGTAAATGGAAATCTAGCAGGAATTTAGTAAATGTGATAGGCCTATTACATTGCCTAAAGTCTTGCCATATTCCCATTAAAGCATGGGATAAAATAGGCCTAACTTTATTTTTAGTAGGCCCCTACTGCTTCATGGCACATTAGGTTATAATATGCATTTGTACTAATTGCGCTAATGTGTTAGAGATGAGTAAAGTTGAATTTAGATTAAATATAGCGTACCTGTAGGGCTACTGCGTGAGAGGAACCATTTAGAAAAATACCACCCTCAGTACACCAAACCAGGATTCAATCCCCTATTTTAGAGTCACCATTTTAGTCTAAGGTAAGTGTGATAACTTAAATAAAAAGTCTAAAACCTCTATCATACCCCAATCGACTTGGCTTATAATAGGCCTAGACCCAGTGGCGGATCCATCTACTATCTCACGAACCAGATATCTTATTAATTTTTATTGTTGTTCTGTGAGAGTTCCCGTAACCCCCTCATGAAATTCGAGAGGATCCACACCTTTCTTCTCAAAATTTCGTGCCCCCCTCACGAAAATTTGCCCATGAGCATAAGCGGATTTAAGGGAAGCACATGCCCTCCACAATGGACAATAACATACACTAGGCCTCAAGGGCGCCCATATGATAATTACAGGAAACATTATTTAAAAGTAAAATATATTAGGAAAATAAGCCACTTAAAAAATTGTTGCACATAATTTATAGGCCTAATACAAAACTTAGGCTGGTCTACAAATTTTCAATCAAATACAGTAATACAGAAAACTGCCAACTAACCTGATGGAGTCTTGAAGTTCTTTCGGCATGTTCGACATTCAGCCGACTTTTTATCAATATTTTTACTAAAAAAATTCCACACAGCACTTCTTTGCCGATTAGTATTTGCACAATCACCACTGGTTTCACCCTGCATACTGTTAAATTAATTGTTCACACACGAGGTACGACTCAATCAAATAGACGCTCAAAAAACACGTGATCTACGTTCTAGAAAATAATATATCCTTTTATTTTTTAAAGAAAATATATAATATTTTAAGTTATTAACAGCAATTATCATCTATAGTGATGACGTTAAGTTTTTTTAGTATAATTATTAGGCACGTAGTGTTCCTTACTCACGCATGCGCTCGGCTATCGCTCATCTCTGGCTATATCCATATACTCGAGCCGCGCACGCGCTCAACTCTGCCGATATCCATATACTCGCACAGACAGGAGTTTTGGTCATATAGTAATTAAACAACTAAAATGTCTGCTTGCGCATATGAATTCAAAATTATTACAAAATATTTTTAATAACTAAGAAATACTTTAAAAGTTTAAACTGGCCAAAAATTTTAAAAATATTACTTTTATTATTTATTTTATCTACACTTTCAGTTGGTACTAATGAATGTTTATCAATACGATATGATCATAATGTAATGGCCGTCTTGAAAATCACAACGTTAAGGAATTTTATCAGTTGCCCATAATAATAAAAATATTTTTTAATTCTTAAGGTACCGTACTTTGGTTTAACTCTTGTTGAAACCAGACTGTAAGTAAATCATTATCAAGGCTTCGAATGGACCGAAGCTTCGAACGGCAGCTGAAGCCAAACATAGGTTCGAATCGAATACGAAGTACCCTGAGATTCGATTCGGCTTCGAATTTTTCGAAGCTTCGCACACCCTAGCAGATATATTAATATAATTGGGAAGTTTAACGCAATAATTCTGTAATTCCATCGATAAATTAAATATAAGTAAGTCTCTCAAAAAATAACATGTTATATTTCCTTTAATCTTTTAGAAGAAATGTTCGTAGAACAATGATCTATCTCCTTCATTTTAAACTCAATAATCAATATTCACAATTTTTGTTGGTCTAAATTTATAAATGAGAAATTGAATAGCAATGCGATGACCTGAAGATGTGAAAACCTAATAAAATTTTAAGATCTAACCGGTAGTCTAGATTTTAATACAAATTGTGGACCCTTGTGGAGCCAAAATATATGATTTTTATTGGTCCAAACATACAAATGAGGACATTCTTTAAAATTAAATATATAAAACTTTAAATTGGGACCCAAAAAAAGTTTTACGTAATTACAGTGCAATCTGTGCTTGGGATTGTTAGTGTATATTATTTTGTTTCACATATATTACGAGTTTTAAGTAAACAACTCAAATTTTAAACAATATAGTGAGAATGCCCGTGTGGAGTTCCGTAACATTTATTTTTGTCATGTAGGTCTATTTAAGAGACCACGATTCATTTCCACAAATAACAAGCGGAAAAGTTATTATTTTGTTTATTCTGAGTTTAACATTTATTGAAAGCAGGCAATATGACTATGCAATTTTGAGGAGAAATCCTTTCCCGCTTTGTAGGGCATTAATTTTAGAATCATACTTTTTCAATGTCTTTGGGGTGGCTCTTTTATACCTGCCTGAAAAATATAGTTCTTCTATGATTGTAGGTTTTTTTTTACACCATGTCTTACAACATGTTCAGGTTGTACTCATATGTACTAATAAAGCTTATGAGCTAGGGATGAGTAAGGTTGAATTTAGAAGAAGTGTAAGTGCATTTGCGTGGAGGTAGATTTAAAAACTATTTAGTAAACACCTCCTTCAGTACACTCTACCGGAATTTGAGCACTGACCCCCCTTTTATCTTACGACAGTGCCACCTTAGATCAGGCGGCCACCGAAGCAGGATTATGGAGAAATATTTTTTTACGTAAGTATGAATTTTCTAAATCTTAATTTCACCACACATGCCAAGGTTTGATGCAATTGTTTTAGATACACGTTAGATACATATTCATTGAGATAAGTTAATTCTTTCATTAAAGGGAAACATATTAATTAAAATTATATACAGCACGCAACAGAACTTATTCAACTAATTAAATGTTAGAAATAGATTTAAATATGATTATTCTAATAGCCCAACACTTTAGCTAAGTCGGCAGCGTGTCTGCCTACTGAGCTTAGGGTACTGGGTTCGATTATCGGAATGTCAAAAAATGCATCATTGATGAAAATATGGGTTTGGCCTTTCACATTAATAAAATAACGGCCCGGGACTGGATGTTGTGCCTGACCTACTCTTAAGATAGGCTATAAGTTATATGAAGCTATGCCAGGCCTATCCAGCTTGTAGAGGAAAAATATATGACTTGAATAAATAAATGACCCAGGCCACCGTTTGGAAACAGAAAAGGATGTAAAACTGTATCGATTCTAATTATTTTAGTTGTTATATTTATCTTATTGGACAGTGTTTATAAAGAAAGTTAGGTTTATAAAATGTAGCAGTAAATATCAAAAATCTGAAAGTGATAGGATACTGTACAATAAAGTACTAAACTATACTACAAATTAAAACTATAAAAACAATAATATAATATCTTATTTAAGAAAAAATGATAGTCAAAATCTTAACCATCTCTAAGATTAGGTCCTGGAAATGACATCATATTAATCTGAGGAATTTATTTAATATTACGTTATTAAATCTATCAATTCAAGGACCAAATCGGCGATTAATTAATAACGGGACATAATGTCTTATAACCTTTTTTAAGAGAATTTATATTTGGAAGTTTTACTGGTAGCAACTCTTTTATTTACAGGAACTAACATATTATTTAAATAAAGTACAGATATAGGAGCTATAATGATACATCTCAATTGTTTAGTTTAGGTCTAAAACAGAAAATATGCTAGTTGAACTGACCTTGTGTAAGCATTTCTAAAAAATATATAACTCAATTCAACAACGATATTGTTTGTTCATAGACATAAATGGTTAATATTATAACACGCACTCGTATATAATATGCAAGAACACATTATTATTGAAGATTAACAACGCTCAAAATAAGTTCTAGAGTAAGAATAATTGCCATATTCCATGCAATCACTGGCATGCCTAGACATTTCGGTTAAGGAGGATCTACTGGGATTTTACAAATTTTCCTACTTTTCTTTAGTTTTACATTTATATCATATTAATTATCCCGTCACCCATTACATATTTAAACTATGTATGAAGACGAAAGAGTTGACTCACTCACTCGCTAGCTCATTACCTGCCCTAGAACCCCGCAATATGGAATATTTAATTCTGCAGGATGGCTCCTTTTAATTTGTAGGTATCGATAAATGGGGTTTTGTGAAATGGGTGTTGGAACATTAAAAACAAGTATAACCATATCTTTCAAACAACTTGCGCTGGAAGAATTAAACTTGTCAGGGAGGTATTTTCGAAATCCATACTTCTAAGTGGTTGAAAAAGGGAGGGGGAGGGTTCTGCGTATCTTCCAAACTATTTGAGCTGGAAATTTGAATCTTGGCATGGAAGGTCTTTTAGGTAACGGGAGATACATTTTTTTTTTAATTCCACCATTTAGGGGATGAAGCGTGGAAAGGTTGGATTTTTTTTTGTCTTTCAAAAAACTTTAGATGGAAAGATGAATCTTGACCAAGAGGTTATTTCTAGTTAACTGGCGAGAGTTAGTCTTTTTTAATTTTTGAAATTCAACCCCTTTGGGGTCGAAGTGGCAAGGGGTTGGTTTTTACCACTCTTCCAAAGCATTTATTCTGGAATTATAAAACTGGCAGGAAGGTCTATTTTAGTGATAGGCCAAAGGTTTTTTTGGTAATTTTCAAATCTCAACCAATAACGGTGTGAACTGAAGTAGGTGGTTTTTCAGTATCTTACTCCCTTCTTGAGCTAGAATGATAAAATTCATATAAGCAAAGCTATTATTAATGCTATTAGTTAGGATTACTACATCTATATATTATATTCTGATAATATAAAAACTACACCTGGACACGGGAATCGGGTTTATGTTTCAATTCCCGTGTCAAGGTGTCATTTTTCAATTTTCAGAATAGAAAGTTAAAGCTTGGCAGAGAAGGTCTTTATAGGTAATGGACAAGAGGGTTATTAGAGGGCTTTTTTGAAATTCAGTCTCTAAGGGGATAAATTGGGGAAGGGGTTTTGTTTTGGTATTCTCCCAACCACTTGAGCAGGAAAGATAAAATTGGCATGAAAGGTATTTCTCCTAGGTAATGGACAAGAGATTTTGAGATGTTTTAAATAATTCAACCTCTGAGTGGGTGGGGAAGCAGGGGTTGTTTATTCCTTGTCTTCCAACCATTTGAGCGGAACAATGAATCCTGGTATGGAAGTTATTTCTATTCAACGGGCCAGAGGTATTTTTGGTAATTTTTAGAAATATGTTAAGGGAGGAGGGGCTATAGTTTATTTTCTATCTTTCTTATAATCACTTGTGTTAGAAGATTAGAAGGTTTCTTTTAAATAACCAGTTAAACAATTATGGGGGCATTTTGAAATCCAACCACTAATAAAGTGAAGTGGGAGAGGGTTAATTTTTGAATAGTTTCAAAATGTCAGAAGATACGAGACCCGCGTGAAAATCGGGCTATTTGCTAGGCTAATACAAATTTGTTCTTGTATACCTCAGATTACAATAATGGTATTATTAGTGAAATATTTAAGTTATAAATAATAATGTATCTAGAATAAATATAATTCACTATCTAGATACCCATTCTTCCACGATATGTTTTATAATAGGTATATATATTAAGGAATCATCCAAAGAAGGCCTAATGGAAATATGTTTGGCAGAATCTAAGTAAAAGGCCGAAAATAGTGTATTGTAGCCACAATATAGAAAAAAAAAAGTTGTGGAAGTAAAAATTAACTAAGTGTATTATCCATATATCCGAGCTTGTCCAGACTTGATTTCAACATAATCAGTGTAATGTATGTTCATGAATAAGTAACAGCTCGTTTCGATATATATTATTGCTTTTCTTCCAACCCAGTATTTAATTAACTTAATAAATCTAATCAAAATATTAAATTGGTGACTTTAAAATTTACAGGGGTGGCCTGGCGGTCTGGGGGTAAGGAGTCGAACTTCTATGCTGGGGTCTGGGGTTCGTTCAATCCTCGGTCCCGGCACAGATTTATCTGATTACCAAACCCTTCCTTCACCTCTGACAAGACATCTTGTGAATGTGGGAAATGCCAGGCCTCCACCGTGGTTCGGATTCCACGTTATACTGTAGGTCCTCCATTTCATCTCACAATCACCCTACTATTACCCATTAGCGTAAGTGCGTATAACCCGAACGGTTTGTAAGACGCGATAAAATATATAATAAATAATAATAATAATAATAATAATAATAATAAGAGTAATAGGCTCGTTCACAAGAGCTAACTTACTAATTTTTGTTCGTATGGTAGATATTGTGCAGTTATTATGACAGTCTGAGGCGTAACATAATATTTCATGCTAGCTTCAGCATAATTTGTGAGTTTTAATTAAGGACATACTAAAGCGACACTTGGTTACTTTTTATTAAATTAGGGTAAAATACAAGTTGCGTTTTAAAATATTTTTTATCCTAAAAGCTAAGCTTAAATAATAGGACCAATCACAAGTTATCTCTCCGAACCGAGTTGCTATTCTTTAAGTTACAGTGAAAACGACTTCTCGTGCAGTCAAATAGTTGGAGATGACCTTGTCACTCCAACTAAACCTACATTATTTATAATCACTTTCAGTCTTTTATAAAAAAGAATAAGATAAGGAATAAATTAATTTTAAATAATAATTTGTGAAATTTAATTTATGTTATCTTCCACTTAAATTAAACCCAGTCTAATCGTTGATAGGGAACGTAAAAATAAATGCACCTCAAAGACAGTTTTCTAAAATATTTTGATATAGCGCTGAGATATAACTGACGTACGTAAATCCAGGGTGATCAGGTCATTAACTATCCTTGCTACAATCCAAACCAAGGGAGACGGGACAGATTCGTCCACGTGCCGTTTGAGTTGTTCATTATTTGTAATGAGTCCTTCTTCAAACAAATAATTATTTCTTACATTTGTGTGTGTCTGCCTTATTGAAAACAATATTTGAAGCAACATAGCACCCCTCTACCCTATATACACGCAAATGCATGTAACTGATATATTTACAATTTAAACGCATCCCCAATTGCCAGTAATTAAATTTCAATTTATAATTATCGGTGTAAATAAACAATAGATTAACATTATTTCTATAAATAAACATATTCATTGTATGAATTTAAAATCATGACATTGCAGACACTAATATGATAAAGTAATGTAATAATTAATACATATAATCTAAAAATTTGCATTAAATTAATAAACGTTTCAAAGCATCATATAGCCTCATTTCCAATTTAACACAAAATATGACAATGTCACGTTTAGGTATAAATTACTTGAAACAATTGTTTATATGTTTGTGAGTTATGTCTGTCCCCTTCATACTAATAAGTTTATTAAAAAAATATATTATTCATAATTTGTAAGACCAGTAGGACCTTTCTCATTCGTGTAAGCAAGCCAATAGTCTTCCGAATGAGCTCGTCCATTCACGTTATGAATTATAAATATATTTGCAATTCATCAAGTTGTGAATCTGCTCCAAGATTGTAAAGGATTTGAAGGGGCAAGGGAAGGTTATGCATATTGAACAAAGAAAGAGTGAGTGAGAGAGAGAGAGTAAATGGTTTCTAAAGGGGGGGTGTAGATGGGGTTGAGTTGGATAGTTACTCGAATGCATGAACACAAACAGACTCTCGCATACACTGACTAGTACGAGCAAACCAGGTAATAGAAACACACAGGTCGGTGGTCAGCCTGGGGGCCAATTTCGAAAACTCGGCGGCAAAATGTGTATGCACAAAGTCTGTGCCAACAACAATATGATAGCTTCTTCCAACCCTTCCTCCACAAACCATTCGCCACTCTCTTTTACAACCTGGTTAAAACCCCATTTTGAATACTACACGCCTTCGTGAACATTATGTCATTAACGTTAGTTTCCTTATTGTTAAAATATAGCTTTTTTGTCTTTCCCTGACCAAACCCCCAACCCACTACACACACACACACACACACACACACACACACACATATATATATATATATATATTATATATATATATATACACATACAGGATGTTCGGAAATGCATAGCCCAAACTTCACATATAGCTTGTATGAACCAAAAGTAATACAAGATCCCTATACACTTACATCCGGAAAACTATGCTAATACCACTAAATTGTGTTTTGGCGAACAACGATGGGAGAGCAAAGCTGTCAAGCATGCGTGTACAACAAGTTACATAGGAGTTAGGCGCACGGTACTACACATGTAATAATGGCAAGCACTTTCTGTGATGTAGGACTGTTAGTGATGATCCTCAGAATGTATTCGCATTTCTAGATGGAATGGTACGTTGCCTACTTTGTGGTATTTTCTGTCTTCGTGCTCAAAGATGTCAAGGTGTGTAGTGCCACGATACTAACTCCTATGCAATCCATTGTAAACGCATGCTTGAACAGGTTTGCTCTCCCAGCACTATACGCTGAAACTTTGAACACAATTTAATTTTATTAGCATAGCTTTCTAGATGTATGTGTATAGGATTTTGTATCATTTTTGGTTCAAACAAACTATATGTGCAGTTTGGGTTAAGAGTTTCCTAAAACACACTTTGTATATATAGTATTACACAATGGAAAGTCTAGTTTCAGTGGGGACTACTAACTCAGAGAGGAAATTATTGAAACAATCATCAATTGGATCTCGATATATTGATACATTTTGAAGTTTAATGACCCAACTTAAGAAAATGTTTTCGTTATGCTGCCAGTGCGTATCTCAAACTAGAGCCGAGACCATTTTACTGATTGGACTAAAACTTTGTAAAAGAGTTTTAATAATGTTATCCTGAGGAGGTTTTGAACTAGATATTTATCATAAAATAAAAATAAAAAATTGATTTGATCAAAATCTGCTCAAACGAGTTTAATTAAACTTTGTATATAGGCATTGTTTAACATAAAAAATAAATGATAACTATCATTTACCATGAAAAATTACTTTCGTACTTAATATAAGCAGACATTTTCCATTTAGACCATATTATTAACACTTTTTGTGCCTAGAAATAATTTTTCAATCTGTAGGTTTAGTACTATTAGTACAGTATAAACAATTTAAAACAATATATTTATACAAAAATGTTACGAGCTTTTAAAATAAATGTCTCTATTTCATAGTTAAAGAGAAGGAAAGTTTGTGTGGTAACCATTTCTGTTTACTGATAAAATTATATAGGTAGTAGCGGTTTTATATTCCCCAAATTAAGATCCAAATATTATATTTTGTAGAGAATATTTTTGAACCCATTTTATTTGCTACTATTTTTCTCCAATACAAAATAAGTACTATACTGTGTCAATTATTTTAAAATTAATAGCATTGTAGTAATATTATAAAGTTTATTAATATTTTAGAAGACTAATCTATTTTTCAATTATGCGTTTCATTATTCAAAAATGTATATAAATATATGGCATGGTGCAACAATTTGACTGTCCCACTCTTTTATCTTAAAATAGAGACATTTATTAAAATCACATAAGATTTGTGAAACGAAAGTTTAGTTTGCTGTAGAAACCCTTCTCCAAATAGCATAAATAATGAAATAATATACACTTTTCAAGAAACATTTCTGTCCACTAAAGAGTATAGGAATAAAATCTATATTTTTCAAACATATCTTTAAAAATAAATGGTACAGCACACTGGGCAGTCTTTCTTTCAATTTTATCTTAAAATAGAAATTTACTTAAAACTCATAAGGTTTGTTAACTATATAATAGTACTTACTATACATTGTTGTAGAAACACCACACCAAAGATAATAAATGGAATTGTATATACTGTTATAACTAATTCCATGGTTAGGAACTAAGAACCCTGTTATAGAAAATTTCAGAAAAGAAATCATATTTGTCCACCAAAGAGCATAAGAATAAAATTTATTCATAGGACCTGAATTGAAAAGTATTTATATTTACTTATAACTAAAAAAAAAATTGTTTTTATTATAATATATTTCAAATAAAATATTTTATCTTTAATGGTACTAAAATTTTACAATAATACAATAACTGCAAATAACTGCAGAAAAATCATGGAAATGATAAAAATTCCTCTATATAAAGTACCTTCAAATTAATTTTCATGAGAAAATGAGAACAGCAATTGAGTTTGTAGTAATAAAAAGTGTCTATACATAAAACTTAATCAAAATCGTTATAATTGATTATGATAAAATCTATTTTCCTCCCTCCCTCCCCCCTTCTCTGTAAACGAACATAAATTTTAGGGTAATATATTTCATTCCAAAAACGTATCTTGGAGGGACCGTTTTTAAAACACTAATTACCAAGTTTTTGACCAAACGTTAAAATTATTTTGGTTCTCGGGCAAGATATTAACACTCTGTCAAACAGACGGATGGACAGACAGACGGTATCACGAATACTATTTTCTTCATTTTCAGAGGGTCATGGAACGTTGACATTTATCAAAACACCGAATTAGATTTCTTAGACGGTCAAATTATTTTCCTTCCAGAGATCAAGAAAAAGTAAAAAAATATACTGTAAGCTTCAAATCATTTTAACAAAGAGTACCTTAGAGTTAAAATCGTATCTAAATTTGAAATTGTGCCAAAATCCAATATTACAAAATCCAAGTTGGGCAAAACAAAATAGATTTTATAAAATCCCTTTCAATTTATAGATTTATAAACAGAGACTACGATTCAATAAAAATAAAAATTATATTAAATTTTAATAGAGTTATGACAGCCAAAATACTTTCAAGCTAAATGAGGTTTGTTTGAAAATTATGCATAGCATGGTATGGGTTGGAGGTCACTTAGATAGTATTCTCAAAATAGATAATGTGTTGAAACAAGGAGATGAATTTACTCCATTACTTTTGGATTAAAATTTAAAGTTTTCTTTTAGGGTAATGTAAAAGAATCGAGAAGGAACGATTGATACTAATGGGAAAACGCAGCTATTATGATACGTGGATGATTTAGCTTTTTAATAGATATAAAACTGATTTAAGAAATTCCAATATCTTATTAGATGCTCGTATGGAAATAGTTTTAATAGTGAACGTTGAAAAGACCAAGTATAATATCACAAAGAAAATATAGATTGGGGATGATAATCGAGATTTCTTCGACCAACATATAACTTGACAGGGATATTGAGTCTGAATATATAGTAACAATAAATTTAACTATCAAAAACGATATTAGATTAGAAATTAGGAGGATTATGCAGTCGGGAAGTGCATGCTACAATTTGCTCTTTAAGTTGTTGATATCCCGCCGACTTTCAAGGAATGTAAAACTTAGAATAAACAAAACAATATTTTTACTGTTTTTTGTCGATGGGTGTGAAGTGGCCTTTTACCTTACATGATGATAGCAAATTTATAGTGTTCAATCAAGATGATTAGGAAGATACTTGGACCAAGATGAGATGAGCATACCAGGGAGTAGATTAGGTTACATAATGATAAAAGTTATACCCCTTCACTTCACGAGACATTGTTTGGATAATGAGATCTCTTAGATTACGGTGCGCATGACATGCAGCGCAAATGGAAGAATCTAGAACTGTATTTAGGGTATTGAATGCTAAATCCAATCGAAAGAGGCCATTGGGAAGATCTAGATTAGATGGGAGGATAACATCATATTGAACCTGATAGAGATAGATTGTAATTTAAGTGGACTGAATAGAACCAGCACAATATAAGGATAGATAGGGTAATACTTTTGTAATTACGGCGATTAACTTTCAAGCTCATGAGTAATTAATTAAATTCTACATGTGAAAATTCAAGGAATATAATGATCGTTTTAAAACCAACCTTGTAAATTTAAAGTATGATTTTGCTTTGTTATGTTTTAAAATTTTGCTCATTAAAAAAACAACGTGATTTTATAAATACCAATTTTTATAAAAGAATGCTCTTAAAAGCTGTTCCATAAAAAAGAAGAAACATATTATAATACATATTTAAAAAAAAATCACTATACCTTCTAGATTTCTCAATTTGTATCGTCTTCTAGAAGTCGAATACCAACATTACATTACTAAATAATAAATAATTTAAAGCAAAGGAAAAAGAAAAAGAAAATAGTCTTGACAAAGTGAACGAAGATGAAAAGAAAGGGAGAGACACTAGCACTCCTTAGGGATGCTTAGTGCTCTGCTACCAATGTTCTTTTTATTCTGTATCGGTACCATCGTGATGTAAGGGTTGGGACGGGGAGGGGAAGAGGGTTGGAAGGTGGATAGAAGAATTCTTTTGTTGGTTTAAGAGGGGCTCGCGTGTGAGGGTGGGGTGGAAAGAGGTAAATAGGGTGAGTTTCAAGGGATCGGGAGCCTTAGACTACTTCCATACAATATTCGATGGTAATGCTTAAAGCCAACAGATGGGATCAGCCCCGTGCAACATTGATGATACATCTAAAAAAATATATATTCTTTACGTTATAGCTGGAGCAAAAATTATTTAAGCGACATTCCTTTTGTAAGGATGAAAAAAAAAAAATTCTTTAATCTTTTAATATAAGTTGAAAGCCATTAATTTTGTGAAATTCATATGTTATAATATAGATGCCTAGGCCTTGAGTTCATAGTTCCATAGAGTAAACAAGTAAGTATAAGTCATTTACTAGCCAAAATAGCAAACTTTTAATCTTACTTACTTTATGGCAATAGGAACTCGAAAGAACGACACCTTTCTTAATCTTGAGTCAACTCTATACCACAGCCCTAGATTACAATATACGCTATCTCGTTCAGATCCATTATAATTATATCCTCTCATCTGCGTCTAAGTCTTCCCAATGGTCTCTTTCAAATGAATTTACCAGTTTACACCTTAAACATTGTTTTTGATCCTTCCTCTTGCTCTGAATGCCCTGCCCACCGAATTTTGCGAGATTATACTGTCCTAACCATGCATTTTGATTAGTACAGGGTATGTAGCTAATATTATGTAACCTAGTCCACGCCCCAGTATCTTCATCCCTATTTGACAAGATATGTTACTAACCACCTTGTTTTTCAATACTATGAATTTATTTTTGTCATGTGAGGTTATAAACTCCCATTACCACTGAAGTCACCCTTAACCACTAATGAATTTCTGTTTTTATTGCAATATCTTCCTTACTCTTACCTAATAGAGATTAGTAATCTATCTATACTAAAAACTCTACTGTACCATTTCATGTCAATCCTTACTTTCTCTTTTGCCTGGTAACTTTTAAACTCTAAAAAAATATATAGCTAAACAAAAAATCAAAATTGATGTTCTAACCAAACATTAAATCAAAAGCAACAAGATACTTATTTGCTCAAAATTATGTTACAAAACACAATATGAGTTTTGTATTATTAGTTTCAACGGTGAGTTAATTGGCACCGTGGTATAGTGGTAAGTACACCTGGCTACGATCCTGATGATCCCATGTTTGATTCCCGGCTGGTACCTTGTGTACCCTACCTGAAAGGGAATTACTCCAGCGGTCACCAGGGTTTAGTTGACTAGGCTTAAGTTAAGTTTGAGTGTTTCCAATGGTTCCATACCTTTATACGAACTATCATCCTCTCATCTTATTGGGACATGGAAAGAGCCTCATGGAAAGCATGTAGGATTAGTACATTAGGGCATTCCCTGAGCAACGGTACATTAATATTGGATAATTTTTCCACAAAGTGGGCTACAAATGATTTAGCCCAGACGTGCAATATATATAAAACAAGTGCTTTATTAATGAGTCAATTTTTTGGCTAAGGATAAAGAGGGTGAATTTAAAGAAATTATACCACATTAATTTGGAGACATTCTGGGTAAACTACTTACAGAAAAATTTGTTGCGAATAGAGCTCCGAGCTTTCTATCAACAACGACCAAGCTCTAATTTCTTTTACAACTTGGGTGGTTAAACTCAAATGTTTAGTTTTTACTAATTTACAGTTGTATTTAACTCTTTGTGTGTGGGCTACTTATGATGTAACGGAATAATCGGCCTTAAATGTTTGGATTAATTAAAATTATGTAGGCAAAATTATTGTATAGAGCTAATAATAGTTTAGTGAATAAAGTTTAATCAGATTTTATTAGCTTCCTCGCACCAAAAATTAAATAAAAATAATAAACTTTGCTAAATTTTAAACCAACCTTAAGTGTAATATTTTTTTCTGACAGATCCAAGCAATAACTGTAAGCTATGGCAAAACTTGCAATTTCATGTGTTTTTTTTTTTTTCTTTGCATCTTGTAGTTTATAAGCACTAACAATGCATTATATGAGACCATTAGGAAGATCTATATACAGATGAGAGGATTAATTTAAGATGAACTTGAAAGAAAAAGGGTTTGAGGTGGACTGGATGTAGCTAACTAATATAGGGATAGGTGACGTAATTTTGTAAGTGCAGCAATGAACTTTAAATGTTCCTAATTCCAAAGAGTAAGTCAGTAACCGAAACTAGATTAACTTTATAATGTCATGTCCCAGTCATAAAAGATGTCCGAATTTCTATTCTATATCAAACTGTTAGAAAAATTTACATACTATTTATTTTAATAGATTTGTTTGAATAGAAAATAGAAAATAACTTTTTTTTAACAATAATTCAAGTTACTAAGACAATTTTCATAAATTCATACATTAAGTCATGTGACTAAACTGACCATTTTAGTATAATAATATAATTACCTATACAAGAGCACTAATAATTAAGTAAAACGTTTTTAATGTTGACAACAAAAACCATATGTTTGTATTTCCTAACAGTATATTTCCTACCAGAATACAACCATAACATACCTTCTGGTATGTTGGCAAAGCCGCTGGACTCATCTAGTCTATTTTTCTGTTGTCAAAGAGGTTGAGGATAGTTGGTGTAATGAGATGGTTTCCCCAAAATTTATTCTAAAATTAGGGTTTATTTACTCTAAAGAATATATTTCTCATACCTAGCCCACTAGTGTAAATCTACTGCTAGCTTGAATGAGTAATAAAATTAATTTTAGTAGTAAGTGAGTAAGCAATTTTCACTTACAGTCCAGTTTTTTTTGCACTGCGTATTAATACCCATTCGGGCTATAAGCCTATGTACAGAGTACTCTAATGATTTGGGGATTATGAATTTTTAATTAAGAGGAAGTACCTCCCTCATTTACGTGGCAGGAAAGTGGAAAACCATTTAAGAAAAAAAAACATTCAGTACATCTGACCGGGATTGAACCCCGATATCCCCGCCTTTGGCAGTCTAGTCCAACACGAGAGTAGCGTTTTAGACCACGTGGTCATCGAAGCGGGTTAAGAGTTGATTTTGAGTCGAGTTTGAATGAATCATATAGCAATATTTGTATAATAATTACTTCATGTTGAATATCTGTAATAGATTCATGCATAACCCAAGTACAAACATATATTTTTTAAAAGTTAATTTAATTTTTCCGAAAAATTTTAATCAAACAATATAAACATTTTAAAATAGAAATATTTGAGAAAAAGATTGAAAGTTCGGATTATTAAATTTTTAAGATTTAGTAAAATCGAGTCGAGCTCGAGCGGATACTAAAACAGAAGTCGAACTCTAATTTTCGGGTACTCATACACTTCTTCTAGTTTTTTAAATCGTTTATGGGACCTACTCCTCTTACCACCTCTTGAAAGTGTATCCTCTAGTATCTTTCTGTGAGGGACCTTGATAATGTCCCCGTCGAAGGGAAGTTATCCAAACTTTCTCTAGATTCAGCATGGATTTAGTCTTTAACTTTTCTCCCTGTTCATCTGTTCATTCAGAGTTTGTCCTTCGCCTTCACGTAGCGGTGCCATCTCGATCACCTAACATTTTTCACTTTTATTATTACATAAGTTTTAAGTGTTATTTGATTTTACTATCTTTATTATTATATCACAATTTCAACATAAATAATAGTCCTACTATTTTCCTACATCTTATCCCACTGTCACGTGGCTGACGTTATTTTTATGGCGAGTCACAAAAGCTTACCATATTTGTTTTAGAGGACCTGTTTTCAGTCGAATGTCCTGGCTGACGCTAACGACGACACTTGATCGAAGAAACAGAGTGTATTATGTGAGTAAGTGCGAGAGATTGTACCCATTTTTCCAGAAAGGTATTTTAATATATCTTCCATGGATCATGCTGCAATCAACATGAGACCAATGTTTTTATTTCCCCTCCAAAGAAAGTTGTGCTACGTATTTTATGTCACTCAAGAACAATCCATCGGCCTCAGATGGGTTTGAACCCACAAACATTGGGTCCTAAGGCGAACACTTTTCTCCAACACCACTGAGGTCGACTTTCAATATAAATAATAAATCTTGCCAAAGTTTTAGACTTATAAAGAAATATAAGACTCAATACTGTTCCTAAAATTATCCACCATGCCTTAACGATGAATATGAACCTCAGCTTCAAATTTAATTAAAGGTAATTTTAAAAAATGGGATTAAGTGTAATATCAACATTCCGATTCAGATTGTAAGAAACTTTTTGGACAGTTACAAAACATCCTAAAATATATCTAATATATTAGTAAGGCAAATAATGATATCTGCAGCTGTCAATTTGGATGTATAGTAGGCCTACACATACTTACAAAATAAAAGGTCTAATATTAAAATAGTAAAATAAATGGTATTTTTTAAATATATTATTCTTACTAAAACCTATTATAATGTAAGCTCCACTTCATTGACTATTTTCACTAATACCCTACCATGTTAGATACATTCTAATGGAAAAAACAAAGTAATATTACTATATATCCAGGATATGTGACGTTTACGTCTGAGCCAAATCACAAATATTTATACTTTAATGGAGGTGACTTAATAGGGTTGATAAATATTCATTGAGGCTAACAACATTTGTAATCCATTGGGTTAATATAAAACTCTGACTATAGTCTTTAATCAAACTTTTTAATTTTTGAAACCATAATTCATAAATATTTTGCCATATAATCTAACACATATATTAGATAATACAATTATATCTATTATTACTTACACTATAGTATATACAATTGTCATTTCAACAAGCCTCGAGTTAAGTTTGGTACATTTAGTCATCAACAAGGCCAATGTTAAAGCCCAGAGAAGATAAAATATTTACCATTTATTTGCTATTGAAACAAAAAACTATCCTAAATTATTATGATATGCAAGTTTTATCTTAAGTAGGAGCTGCCTGGACATGAAAACCAAACTCGAGTCCTTTATATTTATGCCCGAGTATTATACCACTGAAATAGTCTGAATAGTCTTTTATCTGGAGTCTAGACTTATTCATCAGATATTATATGTACCTGTGTTTCCGTATTTGTAATCTAGTTCATTATTTTATTAATAATATATGTACGTACTGATCAATTTCATAAGGATAATATTAGCTTAGACCTATAAAAGTTATTTTATCTGCTTTCTCTCATTTATACGTAAAGTCATATAATATGCAGCTGTCACATTTTATATTTATTATTAATACCTATACAACAGCACTTATATAATGAAGTGTTACCATTGTTGACCTACATATTTATGTTAAATTTTTAAGCTTTCTTGCTATACAAATAATACTACCCAATTTTTAAACAGGAAATTAACTTAAATCCAGACTCTCCGACAAGTTTGCCTCGCTATGAATTAATAAGTAAATAACTAATTCGAATCATAATTCGGGTATTCTAGGGGGGTTTTCACTCCAAGAAAAGTTTTATCCAACCTTCTAATTAAATTATGGTCCATTTTCTATAAATTAATCTTATACTTCCTATATATTTAAGGTTAGAAGTCAATAGCTTTTGTTAAACTCATAAAAAAAAGGAATGAATGAAATCGAGCATTAAAAATACAAGTCTTTTCACACAATCGATTCGGTTGAAAGATTCCACTTGTCCCCTTGCTATCCTCAAGGCAAAGCACGTGTATGAGCCGAGGTGCACTTTAGCCCCACCTGAACCAGAGACCATCAGTATTCAGACTGAGACTTCTACCATCTCCGAAGCTACCCGCATCGCACCGGAATCACAAATTGAGGGGCATAGCTAAGTATATGGGCCATGCGCACAGATTCGCTTTTTTTTAAAAAAATAGCAAAAAAACAGTATAACATACAGTGTCACCAGAAAAAAAACCACCGAAATAACAACAACATAATTATAGACTTGGCAAAATGCTGGCATAAATTTTACGGTGTAAGTAGAAATTGTAAATGGGTTGAGGGTTAGCTTTTTTGTCTTTTGAAAAATAATGGAGAGAAGGAGATATGAGTAACTTCTATTTGAGACTTGTAACTTTATTAAATACTTGGTGTGACAAATTTAATAAACGAATAAAGATTGGGTTAAGGGTGCTATAAAAAGACCGAAGATCTTGTAGTTTTTGGTGTATGTGTATTGTTTACCCTTCCAGTTTATTCATCTCAGACATGCATCAATGGAAACACGGGCTAAAGCGTCAACTACTTCTGGTCTGGTTTGCCGGTAGCAAAAATAACAAGGTTCAACTTCTTCCAAAGTATACCCAGAAGGTTTATTTATAAATCGTTTTCCACTATTCCCCCATATAAAAAGAGATAATTTCTCTTTAAACAATACTTTTCTCATCTCTACCTCGACTTCCCCACTACTCCCAATCAATAATATTTCAGATTTGATTGCGTGTCAACCATTATTGGTGTTGATAATCAGGGTAAGTTTAGAGGCCAATTCCAAGGTTACCTATTGTGAAGAAACTGTATGACTTTATTGCGATATACCATCTATTCAATCAAACAATCTGTTTATTCTGAATGCGTATAACCCGAACGGGTAGTAAGACGCGGTGCTAATAATAATAATAATAATAGGCTAATGTTTATTCTGAAAGGTAGCAGTCCTACATTGAATGATGACCCTATTTTATAAGTTACAAATAATTGCAACAAAAAATGTAAGACCGATTTCCTTGAGAGTAAACTTTGTTCACCCTAAAGGTTAGCAGTCGTTCCTTTATGAATTTTAGTATAGACCCTTTCACTCAAGGTAAAATATTAGTTTAATAGTGTAAATTTAATACATACAATACATACAATTACCAAACCAAAATTGTAATTGTGAAATTTAGTGTAAATTACACCTTACTCATATCTACCCTATTATCATAGGTAAATACGTATAGATATTAAATTGATATTAAAAATAAAATTATAAATAATTTAAATATTGAATATGATGTATTTGATTAATTATATACAAATTCAAATTTTAATGCAGGAGATAGAATTCATTAACCGAATCAAGTACTTGAGAAGTTTGCTGACAAAAAATGCCTACTTCACCAAGAAGATTAGGTTGAGGATTGCCATAGCCAAGGGAACTTTCAACAAGAAGAGGTTACTGCTGACCAGCAGGTTGAGTTTTGGAACTAAGGAAGAAACTGATGAAATGCTACAATCACGCTGCATGAAGCAGAAACTGATGAAATGCTACATTAGGAACCATCGCACTGTATGAAGCAGAAATGATGAAATGCTACTTTAGGACCATCACGCTGCATGAAGCAAAACTGCTGAAATGCTAAATCGGACCATCACGCTGCATGAAGCAGAAACTGATGAAATGCTAAAATAGGACCATCACGCTGCATGAAGCAGAACTGATGAAATGCTACATTAGGACCATCGCACTGTATGAGAGAAACTGATGAAATGCTACAATAGGACCATCACGCTGCATGAAGCAGAAATTGATGAAATGCTACAATAGGACCATCACGCTGCATGAATCAGAAACTGATGAAATGCTACAATAGACCATCATCTGCATTGAAGCAGAAACTGATAAATGCTACAATAGGACCATCACGCTGCATGAAGCAGAAACTTGGACTCTTAGGAAGATGGAAAAGAAATACTTGGAGAGCTAAAGAGTTGTGCTAAGAAGACTTGAGAAGATCAGGTGCACAGACAAGGTGACAAATGAAGTCCTAAGAAGAGTGGGTGATAAGAGATCCATTTTGGATGTGAATCTTCGGTACGGAGAAAACTGGATCGGACATATTCTTAGGAAGAACTGAAGAACTGTTTTCTGCACGATATTATAGAAGAAAAGGTTGAGGTAAATAGGAGCTTAGGAAGAAGGAGGATTCAAATATTGGATTACATGAATTAAAGAAGAACATTCTGGGATCTGAAGGAAGAGATATAGGATTAGGTTTATTGGCATTCTAAGTTCACTGACAAAAGTAATGGACCTGTCAAGTGACAGAGAATCTATTAATTTTAGTGATAATAATACATTTGAATAATAATAAAAATAATAATAATCATCATCATTTGAAACGCACTAATTGATAAATCATAATTTACCCGTATAATAAAATCTAATTTTACCCTGGAAAACTAATGACTCAAGAGTCAATATGATTTAAATTATCAGAGTATAGTAAAAAATCGGATGTAATCCCAGCCTTATCTGAGTCTTATGTGGAATTAAGGTAGGTTCTAAAAAACACGTTGGAGATTAGGGCTGTATTAAAGTCAAGTCACCAGAGTCAACCAATCTACGAATAGCAAGCATCCCAGGTCGATGGGGGGATTGTCAGACGTCTGAATGTAGTCTATATAATACTCGCCATAATATATGCACCCAAAAATCAGCTGTATATCACTGTTGCCATATCAGCAAATGCATGACTATTTTAGTTCGTCCAGACGAGAAAATCTGATCCCGGGTGCAACATTAAGAGGCACGAGATTCACCATAGTGTGCCTTGTCCACGTATTGTCACGTAGTCATTTAGCGAACAACATGTATCTGGTAAACACAGATGTTTCGTATGTGTAAACTACCCCTCTTCAACAGTTACAACCCTACCACCCATCCTCCCCTAAGGCATCCTGGACTGGGCGATGTGTGTCTGTCTGGCATCAAACGGAATATTTTTCAGCGTGGTGGCATAATATCCCAGTGAACCCTCTGGGCTAGGGATGTGTATTTGAAGGGATGAGAAGTAAAATGAAGGGGAGAGGGGGCTAGTAATATGTGGGAGAGAGTAGAATTAGAGTAGTGCGAGGGTAGGATATGTTCTGACGTATATTACCACACATACGCAACCCCACCCCACCCTCGATTACCATAGACGACTATGTTTCCATCCCCCTCCGGGTTGTCAACTGAAAACAGTGCTTTGCCTGACAACGGTTGTAACAGGTGGAAGGACCTATTGCACTTGAGTTCGAATCTAATTAAAGCTGAACTTTTTTTTTGTTTTTTATACATTATAAGCCCATATGGCAGATAAATTTGAAGTACACTACATTTATCCTTAATGGTATTAGGTTTACCTTGTCTGATTATACTATGATGCTATCTTGAAGGCTAGATCATAATGAAGCATGTAAGGTAAACCTCATACTTTTCATCTTAATCCAAAATAATATATATATGTAATTACATTTTTATCTACGATTATAATATGTTATCAATTTAATCATGCATCGATAAAAACCAATAAAACTATATCTAATATCACCTATCGCTCAATTAAACATGAGAGTAAACTGGATAAAAGTTATCTTGTTAATATTCTTGCAATGCTGTTGATATATGACAAGTAAGATCTAAGAAAATAAATGTTATTAGACTATGCGAACACTGGTATACGTTTTTTAAATCCTATTTCCTACGTACATGAGTAATAAATACTCTCTACAAGTGTTTACAAAGAAACATTTAAATAGCAGTTGAACTAATCAAGATATTACTATAATGGTCAGAGTTATTTTCCAAATAAAGAACAAGACTTAGAAACGTATTCTCTCAAAACTGTTCTACAATAAGTATTAAATACTAAATGATAAGCCAGTGTGGTGCGAGCAAAATATAATCATATGGCTAAAGCAAATATGATAGAAAGGGTATTTTAGATATAAATATATCATAACTAGCTCTTGGTTTTTGGGTAAAAGTTTTTTCGTATGACCTGAAGTTCACGTAATAAAATTCATCCAAGATCACTAGATAAAAATCTTTAGCAAATCTATTTTTTGATAGGAAGAAAAGACATCTGTCCAATATCAATGGAGCTAAAATATTCCTAAAAGACATATTATGAGATGCCAAGATCTAAGATATTAGTCAGTTTTTTGCCAACGCCACTCATAGAAATTAAATACTGAGAATTCAGAGGGACACCATTAATTATATTCATGACTTCCCTAATACTTGTGCTTTCTCGCAAATCAAGATAGCGGTTGGTAACAACCTTCCCAATGGCTAAGTGAGTGTACTTCTCCAAATTGATGTGGTTGCAAACAAAGCCAAACTTTGGGTCTTAAACCTAAAGTAAAATATCAGTTTTAGCTGTAATAATGAATATTATTTTATAGGTATTGATAATATATATCAAAAGATATATATAAGATATATATAAGATATATATAAGATATATATAAAATGAATGTTTGATTATTTTGAAGTATTTTTAGAAACTTTTACATATTTCAGATAAGTCTCTTGTTATGAAAATTGTACTGTGCATAAGATAATCTGGGTGCTTGGGGACACTCAAATCTTTGGGTTGTACCAATAAATTTGGTTTGGATTTATTAAGCATGAGTGAACCCTGGAATTTTTGGTTCCGAATATAAGTTTCGTATATAATTCCAAATTTCTAAAATTATTTTTTAAAAGTTTCTAATTGTACTTGAAAGATCCAATCTAATGGATATTTTCTACGGATTTGACTAATTTTAGTTAAACATTACAATCTAATGATTCAACTTTAAATAACTATAATTTCTAATGAAAGCAACATCGATTCTTATGGTTAACAATTTATTCGTAGACGCTCACTTAAGAGTGTGGTTACATTTATATTCTATTTAATTTCGACAAAAATAAAAGGATTATAAAGTATTTGGTTCAGAATAGATTGGAAACGCCTTAAAAATAATATTCTATTATTCGTACATAATTCAAAAAAATTTCAAAATAAAATATTATAATTGGGATCGATTCGAATCAGTAAGTAAATATTTGGAATCGACTAGATGTTGGAAATCTTAGATTCATCATGACCTAATTATCCGTCGAGTCTATAACAATTTTAATAGCACTAGTGGGTTACGGACAGACCCTAATTTAAGGGAGGATGACAGATGCTAGCTCACCAGGTCGTCTAACAATAAATACCTCCATAAACTTGATTATGAATATTAATATTTATAAATCCCTCTCTTTTCCGTCCCGCCTCAAACAACCAAAAGTTACCTATGATTAGATAAAGGGTCGAATTTTAACGTTAATAGCCAAAACTCCCCTTTGGTTGAAGCTTATAAATTAAAGTATTGAAAAAACACCCTTGGAACATATTGTTTAGTACTGCAGTCAACAATTGGTTGTAGGGCTACTACTACTAAGTTCATTGAATGATCAGGGTGATTGAGAAGAAATGCATTAATATTTTTTTGTCGATTAGAAGTGTCAAAATGTAAGGAAACGTACTCTCTGTTTTCCCGGCCTTTATTGAGCCTTTAGTTTCTCGTTCGTGGTCAAACAAAACATTCATTAAACCAAACGATTCTGTTATGTCGAGGTCGAGAATTTAATTTCTTTTGCCATTTTTAGACACAAAACCTGATTGGCCTGCTATTTAAAGTCACTTTTTGATAAAAGAATAATTCTCTTTTTTTAAGTCACTGTTGAGATTTAAAACTAGATTGTCTCAAAAATAATGCGGAACCTGTTTTTGTAATCTCAGCTACAACACTAAAAAAGACTAATTACATTTCTTGTTGTATTTTATAAGTAACATACGTCATATCAATTTAAGTTTGTCAAAGATAAGTTAATTGAAAGTAATAATGAATATTAATGTATGTGGAACTAATAAAGGGTAAAGCTAAGGAAGGATACCTACATTTAAATGCGAAATTAAGACAACTAGGTGAAACTGTTTACTTATAATGCCTTAAGCACTGCTTTGTTTTCCTCTTGTGACTAACTATTGTTTACCATAATGCTCCAGTGTCCTGACGTCATGATGCTCGATGGTGAGGGTAAGTAAAGGAGATACCTAATACACATGTCCCATTGGTTGGGGAACTAAAAGTCACGTGACCAGAAGGTTAACTTGTGAGGTCGTACAAGATAGGTCAACACTACTACTGTAGCCAACTGATCTCCTGGCTTCGGGTTAGATCTGCTTCACTTTGTGCTTTGCAAGATGTCAGCACTAGCAAACAATGTAATTACCTTGCTTCCACTATGCCGTTGGGTAGAAACTCAGCAAAATTGTCAGACATGAAGCTTGTTTGTATTACATAGGTCATGCGTGACTTCATTTAACAGCATGATGACTGTATCTACCATGGCCGAGGGCTAATGTAATATTTATCTGGCTTTCTGGTAACTATATTCTAACGTTTGCGTTAGAGTTTAAAAGCTTACAGGGTATAATAGTTGTTCAGAACACTCCCTAGTCAGTGTTAATCAAAGCGTGGTCCACGGCGTCATATCAAGTGGCCTGTAGGATCCCAACATTTATCGTAATAAAAATCAATTAAATAGTGTTGATCGTATCTTACGATACAAAAAGTGAAATAGTAATATATCAAATATTCGTACTATATTGTGTTTCTTTAATCAGTAGAAGCAATTCATTTAGAAAACAAGAGATTATGTATCAACCTTAAATTAATAATTCTGAACAATTATTAATTTTAACAAAAAATATGGGATTTAGGACAGGGACAGACTAGCTTTTGGAACGCTGCAACAGAAACACTGTGACGAGTTTGCTCTAGTGCAGCAGTTGCCACCCTGGGGTACATATACTCCTAGAGGTACATGCCAAGACGTTTGGGGGTATAATGAAAATATTTTAATAATTGCCAGAGGTGTAAGACAAACAAGTCAGTCAAAGGTTATGAAATTAACTCAAATAAATCGTGAGGGACGTTACGGAATATATTTGAGAAAATTATTTCAATTTCAAAAATAAATTAGATTTATAATCATATATAAATAAATGAATGAATAAATGTGTTAGTTTTTATTTTAACCTTTTCTTTATGAATGTAAATATACATGCCTCTTTTTTTCAGTTTATTATCACAATGTTTTTTAATCCCATTATTAGCCAATGTATTTTTAGTTGCAAAAATTAAATAATAAATAACTACTACATTGTTAATTAATATTTTTTTAAATAAAGGGAACAATATATGGAAATGGGCTGCCAAGGGGTACGCAAACGAAAAATGTTGGGAACCACTGCTCTAGTGTATTGCATTGTTTCTTATGAGAGGTGTCAAACTAGCGTCTTGAACGCTGAAACAGTTTGTCTAACGAAGATTCCTGCGTTTCTTGTCCATTGCGACAGCCACGCATTTGAGATGCTCCCTATGTAGTCAGTCGTACCCAGTCAGACTAGCGTTCAGCCGTTCATGTATCACGCAGCCAGTCGGAATCTCTTTTCAGTTTCTGAGACGTGTACGAGTTGACAGCAACCATGTTTGACAGATAACCTAATTGTTTATGAATTAAATGCATCATATAGATGCACTTGGAATTTTAAAACACACAAACTATGCAAACAGGGACGTTAAGGTAAAACTGTGGATGGAAGTAGCAGCTGCTATTTTACAAGTTTGAATGTTAAAAAAAAAAAAATGGGTGTGTGTACTTATGTACGCGCGTGAGAAGTTATACTTCTTTGGCATCATTAAAAAATAAAAATAATTTAATAATATTTAGTATTAATTATGTTAAATAATAATATTTTAATTTATATCAATAAATAATACATACGGATAGTTAACCTCAATTATATTGTAGCACTTGAAAAAGTCTATAAGCACAATTTTTTTCACTAATATTACGAATAGTAAATAATATTAATCAAAATATTCAATTTAAATCACTACTGGGCCTGGATTCACCAAAGGGAGCAAATAGTGCGCCAGCGCAAGTTTGAAATATGTTCCAAATCCCTATTCACTAAAAGGAGCAGGCGCAACTATTAAATCATGATTGTCACTTCAATAAATTTAAATAGCGGCATATTATTGTATTGGCTTAAAATACAATTAGTTACATAACTGTACTCCAATTAATAATGAATTAATTAAAATAACAAAACGTATGTCAAGCACCAAATTTGTTTCAATTTAGACAGTGGTAACAAAACAATTACGCACCTTTTATTGTTGGATTTTTACATTCAAACAACGCAATGGCATTTCTTGCAGTATTACAAAACAAAACTACGAACTGTGTAATCTTCGTCTAATCCAAAGAGGTTTGTATTCCTCCAAGTCCAAAGACACTCGTCACTAAATATGGCAGTTAGTATAACTTTAAAATAAGTTTTAAAGTTTCTATAAACATTAATGTTTTATTAATGGAACTTAAACTTTAAACTAATAATATAAATAAATACAAAAAAATAATATTTTAATTTATATCAATAAATAATACATACGGATAGTTAACCTCAATTATATTGTAGCACTTGAAAAAGTCTATAAGCACAATTTTTCACTAATATTTACAAATAGTAAATAATATTAATCAAAATATTCAATTTAAATCACTACTGAATATAATTTATTAGCACATATATAATTCGCACTTGTATGAAACTAAAACACGTGTTGTGAATGTAGAAACTAGAAACATGTGGATAAATATTATATATATGAAAACAGTGATCAGAGGCGACGAGCGTACCAACATGCGCGACTAACAGAGGTTCTATTTACTATTTTGTTGGTAGGTTTTTTTTTCGAGACTTAATGAGCGGTTTAACTTCAACCTGTTACTTTTGTGTTACAGTGATGCGCGACCATCTTAAAATTTCACTCTCATCATTTTTTCATAACGCGCCTAAAGAAGTATAACTTCAATAAATAAATAAAGGGATTGGACTGAGCTAAAATTTATAAGATCTATTTTTAAAAACTTTTATTCTTATTTTATCTAATTTCAAAACCAATTTTCTTGATCTTCTTTGATGGATGACAAAAATTACAGAGGTTTCAAAACCTTTTTTAGAGAAAGTTTTCATTTGAAGTCAAATGTAATGAACTAGTTGGAGTTTCATGAATAAATTAATTGTTGCCTATGTAATAATCCTATATAGATTCCCACAGAATTTTTAAATCAAACCAAGTTTCTTAATAATAAAATGGGGGTCTGGAAATAAATTGGCCACAATGGTTACATCATTTATCTTTATTCAAACACGAGAACATATACAATATCATATAGTGTTTTTGTTGTAATACCATCTAAATTATATATCTTTATGTGTGTACTCATTATCTTAATACTGGTCCAGGGTACACACATAATTATATTAATGGGGTAGAGGTGAAACTTTTTGGCTAAAAATATAATCTTAATACATCCAACCAGGTATTTGAACCATAGATAATCTAGATAAACGATTCTGACGTCTTAATATGAGATTTGATTGAGTTAATCATTTTACTGAACCTGGGTGAATCTTTGTCTAAAGCTGTAAAGTGAAAACCTTGTTTTTAGGCTATTCCATCTTAAGACTATAAATAAATAACAAAAATATATTTATCAAATTAAATTTGAACAAAAATATAATATAGGCTGGCTAATTACATTGAATTAGTAATTAATAGTTTTTTGATTATTTTTTGAAGTTATTCTTCTTTAGCGCGTTATGAAAAAATGATGAGAGTGAAAATTTTAAGATGCACGCGCATCACTGTAACACAAAAGTAACAGGTTGAAGTTAACCGCTCATTAAGTCTCTAAAAAAAAAAGCTACCAACAAAATAGAAATAGAACCTCTGTTAGTCGCGCATGTTGGTACGCTCGTCGCCTCTGATCACTGTTTTCATATATATAATATTTATCCACATGTTTCTAGTTTCTACATTCACAACACGTTTTTTAGTTTCATACAAGTGCGAATTATATATGTGCTAATAAATTATATTCAGTAGTGATTTAAATTGAATATTTTGATTAATATTATTTACTATTCGTAAATATTAGTGAAAAAATTGTGCTTATAGACTTTTTCAAGTGCTACAATATAATTGAGGCTAACTATCGTATGTATTATTTATTGATATAAATTAAAATATTATTATTTAACATAATCAATACTAAATATTATTAAATTATTTTTTATTTTTTAATGAGGCCAAAGAAGTTTAACTTCTCACGCGCGTACATAAGTACACACACCCATTTTGTTTGGCTCGTGTCTGGTTAACCAATCGGGTTATACTCTTATGCAATAATTACGATAATGGATAAGAAATTGGAAGGTTAAATTTAAAGGAAGTGAACCCACATTTGCGTGGAGGTAGAGGGGAAAAACATTTATAAAAAATCACCCCAGTTCACCCGGCTGCGATTTGAACATCAATCTACCCGTCCACGGCCGTCTACCTCAACGTGAAACTATCCACATTAGCTAACTATGCCACTGAGGTGGGTAAGAATTTATTACTTCAAAGAAATTAAATGTATACTTTACTACAGATAATATCTTTAAACATAGACATACTATGCATCTAAAACTCTTTTAAATAAAATCATCAAGTTTATTATAAACTCTATTTTTTTTCTCAATCATACATTAATTTATAATTTCAAACTTATGAAAATTTAATTATATTTTGGGATCCCCTATATATATATAATAAGTCGGTGGGGCTTTTAATTTGTGTTTAATCAGCATCCAAATTTAATAAAACAAATAATTAGACATTTTAATGGGACATTATTTTTTATGTGAACCGATCTACAAAAAAAAAATTAAGAAAAATGGCATCTCTAGGATGATTGGTCGTAAAGTAAAAATAATATGTATGATGTAAAACCACCCAAAGAATAAGATAACACTTCGTTTGTATACAGGGTGAGTAATAATTTGCGAATATGGATAGTACCACACGATTAGGTGGGTAAGTATAAGTCGAAAACACGCTTTGAAAAAAATCTTTCATTTACATAATTTTGAGAAAAATGACATTTCGGATAGAGGGAGGCTTATGTTAACATTGTTTCTGACAATTCAGATATAGAGGAGGGATGTGTTAACATTGTGCCTGACAATACAGGTAGAGAGGAGAATTGTGTTAACATTGTTCCTTACAATACAGTTAGAGGGAGGGGTGTGTTAACATTGTTCACTTTAGATAATAAGAGAGGGGTGTGTTAAATTTTCCTGAATTTCAGATAGAAAGGAGAGATGTGTTAACATTGTGCCTGACATTCAGATAGAAGTAGAGATTTTGTTAACATTGTTCCTTACAATACAGTTAGAGAGGAGGGTGTGTGTTAACATTGTTTCTGACATTTCAGATAAAAAGGAGGATGTGTTAACATTGTCCTGACATTTCAGATAAAAGGAAGGATGTGTTAACATTGTTCCTGACATTTCAGATAGAAAGGAGGGATGTGTTAACATTGTTCCTGACATTTCAGATAGAAAGGAGAGATGTGTTAACATTGTTCCTGTAATTTCAGTATAAAGGAGAGATGTGTTAACATTGTTCTGACATTTCAATAGAAAGGAGTGATGTGTTAACATTGTTCTTGACAATTTCAGATTAGAAGGAGGGATGTGTTAACATTGTTTCTGACATTTCAGATAGAAAGGAGAGATGTGTTAACATTGTTCTGACATTTCAGATAGAAAGGAGTGATGTGTTAACATTGTTTCTGATATTTCAGATAGAAAGGAGGATGTGTTAACATTGTTCCTGACATTTCAGATAGAAATGAGGGATGTGTTAACATTGTTCTGTCATTTCAGATAGAAAGGAGGTGTGTTAACATTGTTCTGACATTTCAGATAGAAAGGAGGGATGTGTTAACATTGTTCCTGAAAAGTTCAGATAGAATGAGGGATGTGTTAACATTGTTTCTGACATTTCAGATAGAAAGGAGAGATGTGTTAACATTGTTCGGACATTTCAGATAGAAAGGAGAGATGTGTTAACATTGTGTTCTGATATTGCAGATAGAAAGAGAGATGTGTTAACATTGTTCCTGACATTTCAGTATAGAAAGGAGGGATGTGTTAACATTGTTTCTGAATTTCAGATAGAAAGTGAGGATGTGTTAAATTGTTTCTGACATTTCAGATAGAAAGGAGGGATGTTAACATTGTTCCTGACATTTCAGATAGAAAGAGGGATGTGTTAACATTGTTTCTGACATTTCAGATAGAAAGGAGGGATGTGTTAACATTGTTTCGTTTCGATAGAAGGAGGGATTGTAACATTGTTCCTGATATTTCAGATAGAAAGGAGGATGTGTTAACATTGTTCCTGACATTTCAGATAGAAAGGAGGGATGTGTTAACATTGTTCCTGACATTTCAGATAGAAAGGAGAGTGTGTTAACATTGTTCCTGACATTTCAGATAGAAAGGAGGGATGTGTTAACATTGTTCCTGATAGTTCAGATAGAAATGAGGGATGTGTTAACATTGTTTCTGACATTTCAGATAGAAAGGAGTGATGTGTTAACATTGTTTCTGACATTTCAGATAGAAAGGAGAGATGTGTTAACATTGTTTCTGACATTTCAGATAGAAAGGAGGGATATGTTAACATTGTTCCTGACATTTCAGATAGAAAGGATAGATGTGTTAACATTGTTCCTGACATTTCAGATAGAAAGGAGAGATGTGTTAACATTGTTCCTTACAATACAGTTAGAGAGGAGGGATGTGTTAACATTGTTCCTGATATTTCAGATAGAAAGGAGTGATGTGTTAACATTGTTCCTGACATTTCAGATAGAAAAGAGAGATGTGTTAACATTGTTCCTTACAATACAGTTAGAGAGGAGGGATGTGTTAACATTGTTCCTGATATTTCAGATAGAAAGGAGGGATGTGTTAACATTGTTCTTGACATTTCAGATAGAAAGGAGAGATGTGTTAACATTGTTCCTGACATTTCAGATAGAAAGAAGGGATGTGTTAACATTGTTCCTGACATTTCAGATAGAAAGGAGGGATGTGTTAACATTGTTCCTGACATTTCAGATAGAAAGGAGTGATGTGTTAACATTGTTTCTGACATTTCAGATAGAAAGGAGTGATGTGTTAACATTGTTCCTGTACAATTACAGATTAGAAGGAGGGATGTGTTAACATTGTTCTGACATTTCAGATAGAAAGGAGGGATGTGTTAACATTGTTTCTGACATTTCAGATAGAAAGGAGATGTGTTAACATTGTTGCCTGACATTTCAGATAGAAAGGAGATGTGTTAACATTGTTCCTTACAATACAGTTAGAGAGGAGGGATGTGTTAACATTGTTTCTGACATTTCAGATAGAAAGGAGTGATGTGTTAACATTGTTTCTGACATTTCAGATAGAAAGGAGGATGTGTTAACATTGTTCCTGACATTTCAGATAGAAAGATGTTACATGTTTCTGACATTAGAGGGTGTTTAACATTGTTTCTGACATTTCAGATAGAAAGGAGAGATGTGGTTAACATTGTTCCTGACATTTCAGATAGAAAATATAGAGGGATGTGTTAACATTGTTCCTGACATTTCAGATAGAAAGGAGGATGTGTTAACATTGTTCCTGAATTTCAGATAGAAAGAGAGATGTGTTAACATTGTTCCTGACATTTCAGATAGAAAGGAGGATGTGTTAACATTGTTCCTGAATTTCAGATAGAAATGAGGGATGTGTTAACATTGTTCCTGACATTTCAGATAGAAAGGAGGGATGTGTTAACATTGTTCCTGACATTTCAGATAGAAAGGAGAGATGTGTTAACATTGTTCCTTACAATATCAGATAGAAGGAGTGATGTGTTAACATTGTTCCTGAATTTCAGATAGAAAGGAGTGATGTGTTAACATTGTTCCTGACATTTCAGATAGAAAGGAGAGATGTGTTAACATTGTTCCTACATATCAGATAAAAGGAGTGATGTGTTAACATTGTTCCTGATATTTCAGATAGAAAGAGGGATGTGTTAACATTGTTCCTGACATTTCAGATAGAAAGGAGATATGTGTTAACATTGTTCCTGATATTTCAGATAGAAAGGAGTGATGTGTTAACATTGTTTCTGACATTTCAGATAGAAAGTGAGGAAGGATGTGTTAACATTGTTCCTGACATTTCAGATAGAAAGGAGGGATGTGTTAACATTGTTTCTGACATTTCAGATAGAAAGGAGGGATGTGTTAACATTGTTCCTGACATTTCAGATAGAAAGGAGGGATGTGTTAACATTGTTCCTTACAATACATTTAGAGGAGGGATGTGTTAACATTGTTTCTGACATTTCAGATAGAAAGGAGGGATGTGTTAACATTGTTCCTGACATTTCAGATAGAAAGGAGGGATGTGTTAACATTGTTCCTTACAATACAGTTAGAGAGGAGGGATGTGTTAACATTGTTCCTGATATTTCAGATGGAAAGGAGGGATGTGTTAACATTGTGCCTGACATTTCAGATAGAAAGGAGGATGTGTTAACATTGTTTCTGACATTTCAGATAGAAAGGAGTGATTTGTTAACATTGTTCCTTACAATACAGTTAGAGAGGAGGGATGTGTTAACATTGTTTCTGTCATTTCAGATAGAAAGGAGGGATGTGTTAACATTGTTTCTGACATTTCAGATAGAAAGGAGAGATGTGTTAACATTGTTCCTGACATTTCAGATAGAAATGAGGGATGTGTTAACATTGTTCCTGACATTTCAGATAGAAAGGAGGGATGTGTTAACATTGTGCCTGACATTTCAGATAGAAAGGAGTGATGTGTTAACATTGTTTCTGACATTTCAGATAGAAAGGAGTGATGTGTTAATATTGTTCCTTACAATACAGTTAGAGAGGAGGATGTGTTAACATTGTTTCTGTCATTTCAGATAGAAAGGAGGGATGTGTTAACATTGTTTCTGACATTTCAGATAGAAAGGAGAGATGTGTTAACATTGTGCCTGACATTTCAGATAGAAAGGAGTGATGTGTTAACATTGTTCCTTACAATACAGTTAGAGAGGAGGGATGTGTTAACATTGTTTCTGACATTTCATATAGAAAGGATGATGTGTTAACATTGTTTCTGACATTTCAGATAGAAAGGAGGGATATGTTAACATTGTTTCTGACATTTCAGATAGAAATGAGGGATGTGTTAACATTGTTTCTGACATTTCAGATAGAAAGGAGAGATGTGGTAACATTGTTCCTGACATTTCAGATAGAAATGAGGGATGTGTTAACATTGTTCCTGACATTTCAGATAGAAAGGAGGGATGTGTTAACATTGTTCCTGATATTTCAGATATAAAGGAGAGAGTGTTAACATTGTTCCTGACATTTCAGATAGAAAGGAGGGATGTGTTAACATTGCTCCTGACATTTCAGATAGAAATGAGGGATGTGTTAACATTGTTCCTGACATTTCAGATAGAAATGAGGGATGTGTTAACATTGTTCCTGACATTTCAGATAGAAAGGAGGGATGTGTTAACATTGTTCCTGATATTTCAGATAGAAAGGAGAGATGTGTTAACATTGTTCCTGACATTTCAGATAGAAAGGAGAGATGTGTTAACATTGTTTCTGATATTGCAGATAGAAAGTAGAGATGTGTTAACATTGTTTATGACATTTCAGATATAGAGGAGGGATGTGTTGACATTATGGCTGACATTTCATAGTCATCATTAATTAGACGTAAACAGAAATGTGAGGTCAGTAATGAACTACAAACACGTAGATTACTGGGATATGGAAATGTCCATGGGAGTATCTGACAGTCGAGCCGCACCAGTGACACGGCTGTACTCTGGACGTATCCCCGGAAGACGTTAACGTTTGTGGTCAGCATGGTCGTGGATGCGATTGTAGCCCCCTATTTGTAACGATATCGCTTATATTCATCATATACCGTATATACTTGAGATGGTTTCACCTGGGTTCTGGAGGATGTACCATTTCTTGTGTGAAGAGGATGTGGTATCAGTGTGAAGGCACCCCTACATACACAATTGTGCTGAATTCATAATGAAGTCCACCCCAACCAGTGGATCAAGCGAATAGGGTTGGTGGAATGGCCATCAAGGGCACCATCACTCACACCACTCGATTTTTATTCTTCATGGGGTTGGTGACCTGGTGGTCTAGGGGTAAGGTGTCAGACTTCTGTGCTGGTGGCCGGGTTTCAATCCTCGGTCACGGCACAGATTTATCTGATTACCAAACCCTTCCTTCACCTCTGACAAGACATCTTGTGAATGTGGGGAATGCCAGGCCTCCACCGTGGTTCGGATTCCACGTTAAACTGTAGGTCCTTTCATTTTCATCTCACAATCACCCTACCATTACACACATTAGCGTAAGTGCGTTAACCCGAAAGGTAGTAAGACGCGTGTGATGATAATAATATTTTCTTCTGGGGTCACTTTAAAGCACTTTGTACCCACCTGAAGACCCACTGCAGTCGCCAGAGAAAATTATGGCATGAAGCAGACTGATGTTACATATTAACATCGACTTTCTTCGCCACGTACACACCTAATACACACCACTTGGAGCAATTTATAACCATGCGAGGCTCAACCTTTTAGCACTTACTGTGAACTAACATATTCTTTTGATGTAAGTCTCAGGCTCAACGTTGCCCCATCACTCTTCTCTCAATTTAATGTGAATTTGTTCAAAAAATAGGGAATAACAGATTTTTCACAAAGAGTGTTTTTGACTTACCCACGAGCCATGGAGCACTGTCCGTATCCAAGAATAAGTACTTATCTATATATTTTATTTTATTATTAAAATTAATAATAGAAAATAATCGAGCAGCATGTCAGTAATTAAATTCACTAGAGCTCTCTTCTGAACAGATACATCAATCATTAAAATTGTTTTGTTAATTTCACTGCAATATTTTTCATGTAGTGTTTAAGTATATTCATATAGAATAACAGACAGCTATTCAGGCTATTATTATTTTACATGATTTGACCTCATGGTTAAATTCAATAGCACCAAAATTAGATATAAATATAGATCTAAGCCTACTATTTCAGAAAATATACAAGCTTAATATAAACCAAATTTAAATGTATTACAATAAATCCATTCACTTTGTTTGAATTGATAATTTTCTTGTATAATAAATTGTCAATGTCTCAACAGGATAAAATCAGGCACCTGCATGGTTCATTAGACCTGTATTGCAGTTTAAGAGTGAAACGCCCTTTAGAGAATTATATCACAAACGATTTCTACTGCATGGTTTGGTAGCTGATATAATATGCCAATGACTCATCTCACACCCATTCATTCATGCTTCAGCCCAATGCAGTCAGTAGATTTTTTTCCTAGTGGCATTTTAGTACCTGCTAGGATTATAAGCATCATTAATTAAGATAAAGGGATACGTAAGAGGAAGATAGAAATTTTATATAGGAAATGTGTCAGATATTTCTTATCTGTAGAGGGAGGAAAAAACCTACTCTTATTACATCCAGTTAGGATTTGAATCATGTACCTTTCTGTCAAAATAACAACAGTCCAATACGAGGCTTACATGACTAATGGACCTAGGGTGTTCAATGTCTATAACGAATCGTTATACCAGAGCTTTACTCTACACATGACTTTCTCTAACTATGTTTATTGATACAACTACTGTAAAATATTTTGAGAGGTCTTGTAAATTTAAAAAAATAAATTAAAACTGGTTTAAAAACTTACTTCTTTCAAGGAAAAAAGTTACAATTTATTTAAATGTTTCATGAATATCTAATCATAAATCTCAAAATACTTTTTATGAGATTCTCAAATTTTAATTTCAAGCATAATATCACCAGACCAATATTAAATCAAATTTTAGCGTAACTTAAATTTTACATAATCACTTTCCTTAGCAACTAATCATTATAACTATTTGTCTCAAAATGGATTTCTGGGAAGTGTATATCATCATAAGGTGGATGGTATATTTGATTATATAACAACTTTTTGTGGGGCAATATATATATATATATATATATTATTTCGAATAGTTTTAAAATCATCTCCAACAATTTTGCTGGCAAATTTATTTCAGAAGAGTGTTTAAAAAATAAAAATATTGTGTTTATTTTTTGATAAATTTTGTTTGAGGGTAGCTAACTGACCAGCTGACACTATATTTAAAAAAACTTGCTACCAAAATATAATACATTTTACTAGACAGTATGAAAGAGTGCAGAGTGCTACCTACTTTTTATTAAAGGAAAATAAGTAAGTAAAACATACCCTGATATGATTATGGTAATTATAGCGCAATTGATGACAAATGTTTCGTTTTTGATAGATTTCAGATAATCATATATTTGATAGAGACACCTTGTTGAACGTGGCAAAACCTGTATCTAGTATTGGATTCCCACTAATCAAATTCCTTGCTCTCTCAGTTGATTGATTAATGTGGAATGCACTCTATTGGTGGTTTGTTTGATGCAAGAAGCTACAACTACAATGCCAAATCAAACTTCTTCCCCTCCTTTCCACCAAAACGTAAGCCCAACATTTCCAAGAAAATTTTTGTCTCACGCCCCCCCCCCCCCCCTTCACCGTCTCTCTAAAAGAATACGTTGTTGTTATTTTGTCGCGAGTGTACGATGAAGGGGCCCTTGCAAGCAGATTCCTTCCCTAATTGAACTGGTGTGGAATGTTGCCAGCAAAATACCATGGCACAGTCGTAATCATATCACACAAATGGGTAAAAGGGTGTGTGTGTGTGGGGAGGGGGAGGGGGGCTTCTAGTGTTGGAATTTCAAGGGGAATGGGACCTTATAGGAAAACATTTTACAATGGTACATCGCACGAGGTTTTCCTTTGGATATATGTAAGGGTAGTGAAATAAAATATCTGAGAGACTTGAAATATAAAAATACGTGCCTTAAACTATATTAAAATAATAAAATTAAATAAGCACATTGTGAAGTAGGCCTCTCTTATTATTTAGCTTAATGAAATATAAGATAGATAAAACAAATTGTAATAATAGAGATGTATCACTTCTGAAAACCTGATTTAAGATTTTATTTATTATAATTATAATTAGACTGGTGGGTTGTTGAAGCAATGGTTGCAGATTATTGCACTAGAATGTATTTTTAACTTTTTACTGGGAAAGTATCTGTATAGTAAGCTCTTGCTAGTTTTTTAGTTAAAAGTTTACGCGTCAAAGTCTATCAACTTTACATAAATATTTAGTTTTAAGTTTGTAATTTAAAAAAAAAACGTATATTTTCCTCCTTCACGCCCCGATGAGAACTTTAAAATGACACCTCTCCCAGATCTCTATTTAATGTTTGCACCAAACCACTCAAGTAATGATTGAGCTGATATTACTCTTAAACAAAGAAAAATAATTTTGGACTATTTACCCATATACAGCTATACACAAATCATGGTTTCCATGGTGATGTAAACAAAGAATGATTGTACATATTAATCGCCGACCACATAGAGAGAAGAGATGTAAAACTCACTAGGAAAATTGGGTTTAGTTCTAGGCCACAATTTTAAACGGTATCTTGATTCACTAATATTTAAAATGAGTGTTCGTTTGTCAAAATATGTTCAGTCATTTCCTCGTAATTTATATTACTGGAAACGGGCTTATCAAATAATATATACCGATATTAATATATATGTTAAAGAGAGGTGACCTGGCGGTCTAGGGGTAAGGTGTCAGACTTCTATGCTGGCGGCCGGGGTTCAATCCTCGGTCCCGGCAAAGATTTATCTGATTACCAAACCCTTCCTTCACCTCTGACAAGACATCTTGTGAATGTGAGGAATGCCAGGCCTCCACCGTGGTTCGGATTCCACGTTAAACTGTAGGTCCTTCATTTCATCTCACAATCATCCTACCATTACACATTAGCGTAAGTGCGTATAACCCGAACGGGTAGTAAGACGCGGTGCTAATAATAATAATAATAATATGTTAAAGAGAGAGTTTAAGCGTTGGATTGTGTGAGCGAGAGTGAGTGTGAGAAAGAGAGTGTATGAGACTGAGAATTATCAATTGAAAAAGATCGAGGGAGCGTGAGTGAGTGATAGTACGAGTATGTGTGTTAGAGAGAGATATATAATATGTAAGGAGAAATTCGTGATAAAGTGTGTGTGTTTGTGTGTGTGTGTGAGAGAGAAAGAGAGAGTGTAAGCTTTTGGGAGAGATATTGTGTAAAAGAGAAAGAACATGTTAGGGCCGGTGAGAGAGTTTGAGAGAGAAAGTTAGATAGACAGAGATTAGTTTAGAGAGAAAAAATCAGATTGAGAGAGATTAAGAGAAAGAGTTAGAGAAAGAAATTGAGATAGCGAGTTTGAGAGAGAGTGGGTTTTAAATCGAGAGAGAGTGAGAGGGATAAAGTGAGATTGAGATAAAGTGAGTTTGTGATAAAAAGAGTTTGTGTGAGAGAGAGAGAGTTCAAGAGATAGAACGTTGGATACAGAGAGGGTTTGAGAGCAAGCTCAAGAGAGAGAGAGAGAGAGTGTAATAAATATAATGTGAGAGAAATTGAATGTTAAATAGTGCATGTTAGAGTAGAGAGTATGTGAGAGAGAGGCATAAAGTGTATGAAAGAGAATGAGAAAATATTATTTTATAGAGAGAAATTATAGAGTGAGTTAGTGTAAGTGTGTGAGAAAGAGAGAGTGTGTGGGAAAGTGTTTGATAGAGAAAGGGAATGAGAAAATATAGATGTGGTACTGAAACATTACGGTACTTTGAAATATCATTCCCTCAAAATTAATCAACATGGGAAAATAACTGTTCTTACTGTATTTGTAAGAATGTGAAAAGAGAAATGAGGTACACAAAATATTACTTTTAAATAACATATCCTCAAAACTAAGTGGTAAAATGAAAACGTATCGCTTATGTACTTGTATTGTGTTACTATTTGCTAACTCATAATTAGATGGTTAAAATTGATATTTTTTTTAAACATTACTCAATATTATTTATCGTCTTTTGAGCTTATGATGTATACCTAAACATATTTAAAAATAATTTTATCGTTTTTGAGCTTCTAATATATACCTAAATATATTCAAACATAACTTTATCATGCACAAAACATCACATACACAATATTTTCACTAACTTAACAACTTAATCTTTTAATTTTCTAATCATGCTCAATATTATTGATGTAATGCGGATTAAAGATAAAAACATTAAAATGAAAAATATTTTTTTTCCACTTTAGGAATATCAATCAATTCTAGATTCATTATGACTAGCGTCCAAAGATATATATTTATCCAAAGATAAAATTGTTATGTGTTTGGACCAACAAATAAAGATTGAGTTATTATTTTTTAGCCAAATATATATATTTTATTTAGAGATTTACAGCCATACAGTAAATAACCGTTTCCATGGTGATTAAACAAATAATGAAAAACTGAAAATTCTCTGTGAAAATCGGGTTTTCATGGAAAACTACTATTTTAACCGTCGTCCTGGAAGATATTAGAATGTACATTAGACAAACTATACAGTATGGAAATGGATGGTATTACTTGGTCAGTAAGTTGTTATCTTGACTTGGTGTTAAAGAATATAAAGCTCATAATATTCTAATCAAACATTTTATTGGTGGTTCTCTATGGTTGTAAAACGTGGTCTCTTACCTTACATGAGTAAAACAAATTTAGTTTAT
>JBCFYV010000012.1:13976289-14001289 GCA_039000515.1 Timema cristinae | reverse complement strand
TGAGTTTTCTAAACGAATATCTAAAATGCCTTTAATAGAGAAATAAAACCTTATGATTTTGTAATCATTAAAACATTTCAATCGTAATTTAATTTGATTGATCTTTTATTTATCTCTAAATGTAATGATTTTAGTTTGTTTTGGCCTAGAGAACGTTTTAAGGATATAATATTTTCATTTAAAGAAGAAGAAAAGGATGACACCCATTTTAGGGGTCACATGGTCTAAAACATCAGACTTGCGATGAACTAGACTGGCTATGAATGGGTGATTGGGGTTAGAATCCCGTCAGTTGCACTTTGGGTAGGTTTTCTTGAATTGTTTTACAAACCATCTTCTCCCAAAATGCGAGTACACTTCATATAGTTTTAGCCATACTCATCCCTAACACAATAGCATAGTTAGTACATGTGCGTATATCCCAAATGGGTAGTAACAAGTGCTGATAAAAAATAATCTAAGAGGGTCACGGAATGTAGAAATACTCTACAGTTAATTTAAAAATGACACCTGAACCCGGGATTAAAACCGGGAACCTTGGACTTGTGTGCCAATGATCTATCAAAAATAAAAAATTAATTAATCAAAAATTAATTATCAATTTTGGTCTCGCATTCAGAGGTACAGTACATTGTTCACTTACAAGACTGAATCTGTAATGTACATGCAGAAGTTGTAAGCAACATATGAGTGATAGGGTCGATTTAAGAATAATACGAGCTATAATTTAAAATTAATTGAAATTATTTTGGTCTCCTCTAAACGGACATTTTCATAGTTAAAACGATTAACAACCTGTTTTTGTTACTCATTACTATACAGTTAAAGTTTACGATTAAATTTAAGGTTTATTAAGCCTTAAGGACTATGATTCTTAATATTATTTTCTATTAAAAATGAAATTAGCATATTATAATAAGAATATATAATGTAAACTATAAATAATGAAAGAGAATCAATTATATTATGATTATTTAATTTTTTTAAAGTTGAACAAAACTGGCTCACTCTGTCCGGTACCTTGAATGCTAGTTTAAAACTACACTAAATTCATTTTTTACAGTAGTAAACTTTCTTATTCGTAGAATTAAAACATATAGTTATTGATCTTTTGTCGATCTCGGTTAATTTCTTTGTATTTTTCATTTCTTCTAAAATTTTCCATGTACGTCTATTGTTATTCTGAAAAATGTCTTTAAATGCAAATATTGATTAAAATATTTAAATATTTCTATAAAATGACAAGTACAATGCAGGAAACTATGGGTACATGGTTTAAATGTCCAGCTCATATTGTCTTGTTTGTAGTTGACGACCAAGTTGTATTTCTAATCCCAGTTAACTTGATTTTCCAAATGTGTTGCCCATTCTCTCTCCTCGTTAAATGCGGGTACCTTTTCTCTAGAATATTTGCTTCCTGATTACCACCTATTTAGTAGAGTTAAGACGGGTATTGATACGCTGATAAATAAGAGTACAACTAATGTTTTGGGAGACGGTTTATGATTGTGATTCCACAAAAGGTGACTCAATTAAAAATCTAGTAATTTAACGTTTTTATTTAACATCTATAAGTTTTAAGGAAAAACAACGGATGTGATGCTCATGGAGCCAAATTAAAAAAATAAAATAAAACCCTATGGGAGGAAGGAGAGGGTAGATGGAAAATTACAGTAAATGGTTTGGCGCATGGCGTCTGGAGAATCTACATTGGGCAGAGTTGAAAGTCACTAATGAGCGTGCAGTGTCGTGCAAGGGATCATCTTTGTTTCAGATAGGGTTTAGAGGGGGTGAGGGGTAGCAATGGAAGGGGGTGTAGAGGGTGGCGGTGCTTGGCACCACTCGGTCATCCCAAGGAAAAACGAGGGGTGGCAGCCCAAGGACCGAAAATGGTTCTTATGAGAATTTAAGTAATGTTTCTTGGGATGGGTGGTGAGTTGAGAGGGGGGGGGGGAGACCAGGGGATTAGGGGACTCAAAAACAAGACTATTAACAAGAATAATCACGCATAGGAATAAAAGTCATACGTAGTTTTATTCAATGAGGTACCACACATACCCTGGTACTGCTTCCCGACCCTACATGGGTGGAGATTGTCATTTCGTAATTAAATTGAAGGTTTGATAAGCCTAACATGATAAAAGCGTGTGCTACATATTGCCTACAGTTTAAATGGTTTAATTGGTTATTACAAAGAATCAAACTCATATGATCTCAGTGTACCTCTTTTAAAATAATTTATTCAGATTGTTGTATTCAAATATAATTCCCTGCTGATGAATTTTTTTTTTAAATTAGTGTTTGTTTATAAAATAAAGCTACAAACAGTTTTTCACTCTTAGTATCTATTGAAAACAAATAAACGGCCAGCTTTAGGCCCTATAATAAGCTTTACAATTTATTTTGCATGAAATTTAAAAAAATCAGTATGGATTATTATTTTGATGATTATATTTTTCAAAGCAATAATTTAATGTTATATTTTATAGCACGTAGACAATGCTTGATTACGAGTTGGGAAGCCGAAGTAGGGAGGCAGAGGACAGGTCACATTAGTGGTCAAAGTTAACTGACATAATAGATGAACCTATCGTAAGACAGAACACCTAATATTAATAAAGTATTCTTACCATAGATCTAAGTGATATGAAACATTGTGGCAAGGCTATCTAAATTAAATTAAAAATAAATATACAATACATTTATTTTGTATATTCTAGATCCACCTCACGTGTCAATGCATTTTTTAATTATTAATTTGAAGTGTACCCGCATTGAGTTGAAGGAAAGTGAAACATAATTGTGGGAAATACACCTTCCAAACATTAGACCAATGTTGAAGCCTCAAACTCTCAGTTTTTGGAGAACAAGAAAGACTAATCTAGCTTGACAATTATTCAGCGTGACTACTGATGCTGTAGAGATTTGTTTCTATGACGACACATAATAAAAGTATCTTTATTGTGTAAGCCGTTTAGAAATGGTAACAATCTGGATTCCCCTGAGTATAAAACACTATATTATTGCGTGCCTAACTTCTCCCCGTCTTTTGACATTTTAATCGACATATAATATTCTTTGTTTAACGTCACTAATTTACCTCCTCACTTAAAAAGTTAACTTGACTTGATTATCTATTTTTTAACCTAGTGAATTAAAAATAATCAACTAGAGGGTAGCGGTTTGTTGACAAGTTAAATCACTAAAGCTCAACTTCAAGTGTTCCCTTTTATCAAGTTTATAAAAATCCTTTTATGTTTTATTTATCGATCAAAGTAAGGGTATGAAAGAAGGAGGTATACATTTTCAAATTTAATTTTAATGATGTGCGTCATTAAATACTTTTTATGCTGATGTTTTCTTTAAATACTCACAATGAGCTAGAATCTAATTCCAGGTTGTGTCGCATAGCGTGACATTTTAAAGTATGAAAGCTTCCGGTAAAATTAAAATATATGGAGGAGATTAAATCATTATGCATATGTTGATTCCGATTTGACGGGATGATATTAGTATTAATTTGCATATTAATTAAGAGTTATCTGAGCGCTTGCTCCCACATTGCCTCCGACTTTTAGTGAGCACATTCATAAACAAATATTTGATTAGTTTGAAGAGAGCTGAGCTTAATGTTTATTACCTTCTCTTACCACAAACTCCTCATTCTTAAATGAAAATGTTTGCAAGATACGTAAAAAATATACGCAGATAAGAATTTATCTAGAAAGAGTTTAGATAGTTTATACATTTAGTTTAAAAAACTTAGTAGCCCAAAAATTGTTTTTAATACTTCTAAAAAATAAATGAAAGCTTGTCATACTAAATGTAATGTTAGTCCTCTTTATATCTTAAACACTGGACCCTAATAAATATGCTTTATTTAATTACTCTAACAAGTGAGCACCCGGTCAAAGGAGTCAGTCAGTTTAATCGTGTATGATTTGTAGATGGCGGGAATATCCACTTTTAAATACCTTCTAAGTATAACGAAAGGTTTAGTCCATCATGATTTCTAGCACATCCTCGACGAAAATCTGCGTACATTTCCTTTTAATTCTGCCTTCCTCGCGCATTTCTGTAAATAGGTTGACTGGTGGTAATATGTAATAGGTACGTGAGGTTTGAATAATTTAATATAGATTAGATTATGCTTATGACAGTTAAGGCTATACAGATGAGGTAGGTTAGCTTGATAAGGAAATTGTACACATTGCATGAAGGTTGAGGTGTAAATAATCTAGGAGATATCATCTTAATACATTTTAACAGGATTTGAACTCTGAAAAGATAATACTAGATTGATGCCCTCGTCCAAGTATCCACTGTGTCGAGTTTAATAAGTTTAGTTAAATTCTTAAGTCTCTTTTGTCATTGCCTTACGTATTAAAATTACGATGATATATTAATAATGAGAATGGTTGAACTTATATTAAGTGTATTTAAATTTTCGTGGATGGAGAGTAGAAAACCTTTTTATATAAAAAACAACACTCTCAGCACATCCGATATGGATTTTATCTCCAATCTCCATTCACGTGCAATCTAGTCTAACGCAAAAATGACGGCTTAGACAACGGGTCGACAGCATTTATGATATCGCAGGTCATATGAAGTTAGAAAGAAAATTGTGGACCATTTGAAAAAAATATATATTAAAAAATGTTAAACTTTTTATATTTATCATTTATTAGGTAGTTATTTATTAGTTTATTGTTATGAACACGATTGTGTGTTTGTTAAATCATTTACGGGCTAGATATAATCAATTGGCCTACGGTCCAATACTACTATTTTAGACCATTTAGTAAGAGAAAAATTACTAAATAAGGTTTCTAAATAAATTTGTTACCATTTTACAAAATAATGTATTTTAATATAAGGTATCATATCTTACTACAGTATGCTCACACGTATGTCTTAAACAGGTCAGTTTAATCAAAACTTGTTGAGCTTTAGGTTCTTGGTAGTATATTCCCAAGAGTGTCATATTTAAACTTAGGTCTTCTGGCTTGCCAACCATTTCCATGTTCAGAGTAAACGAATCTTGCTGTAGCCAAGAAATTACGTCAAGGTGAATTTCGCGAAATGTACGAGACTCTTACTTGATGTGATGCAAATAACTAATTTACTTGAACATGTTGCTTTGGTAAGTAGAGTATATCTCGTATACATACGAGTAGCCAAGAGTGTCCTATTAGGACATCCGCATATATAGTTAAATAGTTTTAAAACTAAATTCAAGTTATGAATATAGAAAAATCATACTAGAGATGTTAACAGTTACGTCACCAGAGGTCACTGTTGAAGAGGGAGGTCGGGGATAGAATCTCAGCCGGTTATTCTGGAAAGTAGTCTTACACATATGATTTAACATTTGATGTCTATCATAATTCCTACACTCCAATTAGGTCTACCTTTTCTACACTATCTTCCTAGTCTCTACCTATGAGCGTAAACTTATATTGTTTAACACGTTACATGTTGGTTTATACTATCACTAGTTTAGAGTTGATAACGGCATATTTAGCAAGTTACCTAGAGTTTGGGATGAGGAAGGGCGTATTTTGAAAATGTCCAGCATTGGGGATTATGAAACCACATTTATTGAAAGCTAGTCCATTTGGGTGATTTAAACCACCAGATTACTATTATTGGGTGGCCTTTCTATTGTGGTATTGCTGGCTTAGAACAATGTGGCTCAAAATATTATATTATTCAATTGAACATTTTATCTAAAAAAATAACGTTTATGATCTTTCTTTATATGAGTATAGTTGGCGTTTGGATTTACATGAGTATCATCATTTGAATATCACAGTAATATAACACCTACTTCAGTAGTTGATTGGTCTAAATCATCACAATTGCAGTATACTGGACTGCTATGATGACGGGGAGATCTGAATTCGAATCCTTGTCGTCTGTACTGAATATAATTTTTCCTAATTGAGTTTCCACTCTCCTTCCACTAAAATGTGGAAACACTCTAATATCATTCTTCCTCATCATAAACACAAAGTGGAATGGGTTCATATTCGTACAGACCCAAAAGGGTTAGGAGTAAAGGATTAAACAGAATCGTAATAGGTGGTCATCTGGTCAAGGCATCACTCTGGTAAGGACTAGATTACTGGTGATGTGGATGTCAGGGATTTAATAATATAATGTTTTAAAGGGTTATTTTTGTGTAGATCCTATTTTTACATTCTCTTGACTCCTCGTAGAGAGAAATACTGCGATCGTGATAAAATCAAACACGATATTTTGATATATGTCGACGTTTCAAGAGCCACTGAAACCGAAAAAGTGTTCTTTGCGATGCCATTTGTATGTCTATCTGTGTGTCTGTCTCTCTAACTAGAGCCAAAACTATTTTACAAATATGGCTTAGACTTTTTGTCCAGAGTTTCCACCTTTGGGGATTTTTGGAACTATATTAATATATATCTAACCTTAATCTTTTTAACACAGCGTCTTAATATCTGCTTGTTTATTTAAACAATTAGTACTAATATTGCCAATGCTTTTAAAGATTAAGAAGGTAATATATAGAGGAAGTGTATCAGCATTTGTATGGGAAATATAGTGAAACCATTTTGAAAAGCACTTTCCGTACACCTGGCAAAGATTCGAGCCTCGATATCCTCGTTAATGGCGGTTTAGTCCACTGAAAGAATAACACCTTAAATAACGTGGACACCTAAGTGGGATAGCTCTAAAACAAAGGGTAATTTACTGAAGGGTAAAAAGAAAAAAAGGTTCTCAAAATCAACTCTATCGGCTTGATTAAATTTTTATCCTAGACATTGGTTAACAACATAAAAAAATATTAGCTCTCAATTTCAAATGAAAATTACTAAATGATACCTTACATTAGCCGGAAATTCCAATTTTTATCATATATTGGCAACTAATTGAGATACAAATAACCTGTAACTGTAAAGTTATATTTAAATTAAAAATAAGAACAATTTGTTTAGAATATTATTTTAAAAACCAATAGTTTCTGAGCTATAAGCAAATATATCCTTTTTTTTATGCTGCACTTTGAAAACAGAGTTTGATTGTTGTTTTCTTTGGTGGCCAGAATTATTCCTCTTTTCCCAATGTTTCTATTACAGTGTATATTATTTCATTTACACTCTTTAACTGAGTGCTTTTGCAACAATTGCCTTTTATTTCATACTATATATTTTACAGGTTTTTGGTAATGATACAGCTCTCAACCAGTTCAATTGTGTCTTTAATGAGAAAACTATGAAATTTCTACCGTAACTACTACATACCATACTGTTTATATTTATATGTAGATGGAATTTAGATTTTTCTCTGTAGTCAGTTAAAGGTCTAATCAAATATGGCCGCTTCTCCAAAAGGCTTAAAGTTTAGATGTTCTCAACCTAGGAAGCAAATAATGTAGAAAATTATTCTAAGGTGTCATTAACAAATAAATAAATAAACGTAAATAGCCTGTAAGAACTTATGTATTTATGGTAATGTAAAATTAATATGTAAATATTACGTTTACGTAATAATATATTCAACAAATGTAATGAACCAAATCAACAATCTCCAGAACATAAGCACAGAGCAGATTTTGCACACTTTCAACGTTCAGTGCACCCTTTCTTCCAATTAAAGTGGATCAATTCATGGTTCAAATCTGATGCTTCAGGAAGGTGTTCCAAAGAGGTTGATACCCAGTTTTGTCCTTTGTACATCTCCAGTCAAAGGGCCTTGCCATATCTGGATCCATTACCAATGCCTGGTTCCAACAGTTGGCATGGTAGCAAATGCACTTAATTTTCTGCTTGATCTCTGCCTGGGTTTGAGGTATGTCTTATATTGCTATAGACTTTTGTGAATAGCTGCTTCCTGGTAGTAATAGCCTCTATGATTTCACTGGTTTGGTCTTAGTCAGCAAAATGCGCCCCAGGAAAAGTATTGAATATTGATTTATCTCACTTTGTATGGATAGTTATTCATGGAAAATATATTTCACCTCTGGGAAAGACTTCTGAATATTTCAGGCAGTCTTCTTTCCTATACCATTGAATGTATAAATAATATCCCACCCAGTGAAAGCGTAAAATACTGGCAGAGTATGACATTGTGGCAAATTCATCGTGGCAAACATTTTCTGAACAGCTATGTACCGAAATCTTTACCATAAGACTGAAGGCAATTCAAAACTCATTAGTAGCTAATTTGATGAATAAAACCACAGCCAGTACTACTACATCAGTATCGCTAGTACGTTCACACCTTTTACACAATATCTGCCAAATGCAAAAATACATGCATATAAGCCTCCTCCTGCCAACATGGAGCTATGACATCTTGGTATTTCTCAAAAAGAGTAATCATTTCATGGATGTGTATGGCAATTTATCATTAGTAGTGTATGTGACCTAGGAAAACAACCTGGGAATTATCTTTATCAGTTATTCCACGTATAGGGAATTTACGCTCACGAAGGCAGTGGATGTACCACAGCAAGAAAGAAGCTCCAATGAAAGCATCTTAAGCCAATAGTCAAAATTGACATTGGAATTCGATCATTTTTTCCACCAGTCCTCAAAAGGCAGCTTGATTATTTGCATAACATCAGTATCATAGGATGTATATTCTTCACTGTAATCTGGTTGGAGTATTATATGAAGGCTTTCAGCTCTGACTTTGTGTGCATGGTGGATCTTAGGATCATTACTGACATTTATGAGAGAATTTGTTGTTCAAGAACTAGAAATGTCAGCCTACACCAGTCAGCCACTGTCTTCCATCCAGTCTCCCAGCAACTTGAAAATGACCAATTTGATGTGTAAGCTACCGAACATGATGACAAAGTAATATTCTCCTTGAGTGGGCTGCCAGGTCAACTGGAATTATTTTGCAAGAGCATGGTTCATCAGGAGTCCAGACGGGAATACAGGATTCAGTTATTTCTGAACAAATATAGAGTCAATGGAATGCCATTTCATCGTCAGTGAGTGTGAGTTTTCTAGAAAAAGAGGCAACAGTGGTTTAATACTGAAGGCGGGATATATGATAATTGTAGTATGCAGATCACCAAATCCACCCATCTATGGTTAACGCTTCAACAGCTATTTTGACAATGCTGATCCTTCTTCTGTTGCAGCTGCAGCAAACAAGAGTTTGCAAGGTCCTATGGGCCGTTGCACGGCCGGTTAAATGAAGTCTTTGAGGGTAGTTGTTGGCCCAATTGTCTACCCGGTAGGTTAAATTGTCACTGACTTGGTGGAAGAAACACCGCGAATAACCACTGCCACACCATGATCAATTTATAAATGTGTATATGACGAGCTCTACATTAGTGAGATCCCCGTACTATGAAAGGATTATATTTCTGTTTCAGAGTTATGGCTGTGTTAAATGTTGTCAATGGTTTCTGTTGTAAGTCGTTCATGAAGCAACCTGAGTGGTCACATTTGATCTTCCATATAAAACTGCTAGCATACACAATTGGCAATGTCTGATAGTTAGCTAAAGTCTATAAATAATCAGTTAACTACCTAAAGATTTCCAAAATGTCACCAAATGAATATACATCCCTAAATTATTGGTTAGTAACACCTTAAATGCTTTTTTACACTATTTGCTCCCTGAGTTAAGACTATTTTAACATTACGCCTGGTGGTGTGGATATATTGGATTTGACCTCTCACCGACCTGAGAGTTCATATCTGAATTTCCTCCACTTCTAAATATAAACCTTATAGTATAAAAATGGTATATATTTCATACTTTTCTCATAAAAGGAAAAATGTTTTGACACCGTTAAGCCACTACACTATAAATGTATCTATATTATGATAACAAAACTATAAAGTCAGTACTGTTTACTTTAGCCTTTATTTATATCGGTAGTAATTTTAATAAAACAAAATGAAATTAAAAATTGCTACTAACTCTAAGCTCAAATAATAAAAGCAATAGTTTTTATAAAGGATCTAAAGTTATTTAACAAAAATCGTAGTGGATCTACACTCCAAGGGAGTTTCAATACAATAGATATTTTACTTAAGACATAACATTTAAAAACTTATTTCAACTAAAAGAAACGCAAATAACATTTTTATCGTGAGCTTAAATTACAATGCATTTAAGACAGGAAATTATAGTCACCCTTGAAAAAATTAAACAATTAACAGCCAACCTCATATGGTTGAATCAAATATTGTTTTAAACTGGAATATTATGTCTTATATTAAATTGAATTGTGTTGGATTTCTCGTTAAATTAAAGTATGTTTAAGCGTTTATCTAACCATTTTAGAAATTATATAAAGACTCTTCTCTCTAATAAATAAGAAGGTGCTAGAACTTGATGGGACCCCAATGACGAGTCTTTCCTTGCAGCAAATCTCTAGGTGTTCCATAGGCCACAGGAGATTTTTTTTCAGGTTTGCAACACTTCTACTGATGTTGGTAATCTTGAGCTTAGTTCTGCCAGAACACCACGTGTAACTTAGATCCCAAAAGGGAAAAAAGAGGGTAGGGGTGGGGAAAAAAAGAGGATAGCCAAACCCTCTTGAAGTTTCCTTCGTTCACAGAAGTTACCTTAATTTGGTATTTGGTTTTAGAGGTAAGATATTATGGCCACCTAGGGATCTTGTCTAAAACTTGAGTCTCTGCGAGTAGACCGCAGGTTTTGAAAATGGCGCCGGGGGACCAGGGTTGTTTTGCCAGGGAATATATACTCTTCAAGTACACATATTTAATTTAACTATGTTGAAAGGCACATGAAGTAGACCCATATTTTTAAGCAAGTACAATTGAATTAAATAAAATATGATTATTTTTAAGGCTCTAAACATTAATCTCTAATCATATGAATAATGTATAAAATATATTCTGCCAGTATTCTTCTAACTTTTTTAGAATAAGTTCAATTAATTTTAAGATATAACAAATTATTTGTAAAAAATAACTTGTTGAAATAGAAAATAATTACACATAATATTAATATTAACCATATATTCTGGTAAATAATCAATTCTAAACGAGACACCAATCAGTGGCTTGATCAGATATTAGAGGATAAGTAACTTCCAATCATGTCTCAAACCTAATTTTCAGTAGAACCACTAACATGGTGATTTTCGATCAAACATTTGGCCAAGCTAACATGCCCAATATCTCGTATCAACTGTTTGATACACCCATCATCATTTTAATGGGAAAATTTATTTAAAAGTTTTGATCAATGGATTAGTTTTTGCATCCTTATTTTAGTTATTAATATTAGTTAATTGTGTATTATTATATTTATTTTAGTGTTACTTATCTTTAAAGATGGTAGGATTGATTATGGCTTTGCCAGATTAAGTTATATAGAATATGTTATTATCCAAAGCAGCAACAGAAAATAAATAAACGTTTCTTTTATCAGAGATAAATAAAATTTGACATTATGTCCAAAAGTAGTATATTTTACTCTGTAAAGTTATTAGTATTACTATAAAATTGTTTATAAAATTGTTCCTAAGGAATATTTCTGAAATTTCAATATATTGAAATTTATATATGAATATCAGGCAGTACCAGCTAGCATAGACATTAAGTTTATACATGATAACCAAATTTATGTATGAATTTAAGTAATTTCACCACAGTATTTTTCAAATAGAGCCCATTTTACAGTGTTGCCATGTGTGTTTTATTCGATTATATGATGAAATTTAATGTATGATCAGGTAATAAAATATTTTGATCATCAATTAACTTTTTTTTGATCTAAGATCAAGCTGATTTACAATCCTGTGTTTGAAGAATCAGTATGATGCTTATTACATATAGAACACAGATTAGTTATGATGATCTAAAGATTACTTCAAAAAACATATATTTTATCAAGGTTAATGAGTTTAAACATTTAGAAACATTTTTAACTAGCAATTACGATCGTAAATGGGAAATTAAAGAAAGAATACAGTCAGGATATGTATGTTTTTACTCGGTCAGTAAGATGTTGTCATCTCGCCTGCTTTCAAGGTGTGTACTCGTAAAACTCAACATATACAAATAAAAGTTGTATCGGTTGTTCTCTATGGTTGTAAAACATAGTCTCTTACAATACACAACGTAAAAAAAAAGTTTTTGCAAAAGAGGGCGCTTTGGGTTGAGGCTACTGGGGAGTGAGGAGGTTACATAATTATGAGTTAAACCCCATGTATTCATCACAATATATTGTTAGTATAATTAAGTCTTGTAGATTACAGTAGATATGACATAGAGTGCTAATGAGATGTTCCATAACATTATGCAATGTGTAAACCCAATGGGAATAGATCATAAGAAATACCTAGACGTAGACTGGAGGATAATATTAGAATTTACCTGGAAGAGATAAGGTGTGATGAGGTCGACTGGATATAGCTAGCTCAGAATAGGAATAGGTAGCATATTTTTGTACATAAACTATACCCTTCATAATGCCGTAATTTTTTTTGAAGTTTCCTTCTTACTTTCTCAATCAAGAGAAAGTATTGTAGTAATGAAAAAAATTGATCTCGTGATAGGATAGTGACGAATCTTTACGTTTTATGTGAGCTTGAACTTTAAAAAAGGAATCTTACCATTCTGTCTTTCCAAATGTATCTCCTTCTGTCTGTCATTGGACACGGATCCAAAATCGTTAGATGGATTTTGTTAAACTTGATATAAATATTTTATAGTTTTTTTTTAATTTTGAGCCTAGCCCAAAAATTAAGGATATTTTACTTGTGGGTAACTTTTAACTAATTAACTTTTTTGGAAAATTTCTTTAAGGACTTTGATTAAAATACGATTTTTTTCGCATTACCAACAGCAATGTATACATAGTTTTTGGGCAAAAATTTATTGAATGGTAATTAAATTATGGGAAATTTTTAAAAATTTAAAATATTTTAAAAACTGCTCTAATGATTTTGTTTTAAATGTAAGTATAACACAAATAACTCCGTAAATTTATTCCTAAGGTAAAACTCATTTGTGGGTGGTTCACTGTTGTTATTTACATTACATCTTCCTTTTTTTTTCTAAGTTTTATTACTTTTGATAATATTTGACTGTGAAAAATGCAAATTTAATTTTATACATCGTTCAATTTACTCTGCATATGAAGGAATATAAGTGACAAGTGATTCTATAAATGTTCTACCAAATACAATATTAAATGACTTAGAATATCTTTCTTAAACTATTAATCTGTACCTTGTTAAAGTGCGCGTGCGAATATGTGTTTATACTCAAACTAAAAGAAACTCCCCACTCTTTTGGACAAAACGTTCCTGCATCCTTGTTGACACTTATGACCTCATCAAATAGGAATTCAGGCCAATTTTATATAACAACCTTAAGTTTACTCATCCATACGTTTATAAATATAAACATATTCTAAATTTAGTATATAATACGGACAAAAATATCCACTTTGTCAAGGTAATGTGTTTGTAAAACGAAACCTATATTATTCTATCAACATTGAGATGAGAGATGAACTTAAATGTCAACAAACGTTTTGGTACGCAAGAAACTTCCACACATACGTTCATCTTAAACGCAATATTTAATTATACGATTTGTCATTTAAAAATACGTTTCACGCCAAAATAAAGTCGAAGGTTTTTAAAGGGGCTCTTTTTCCTTAACAGGCATATATTTGTAGTTCTATTCCTAGAAAAAAGGTCAGAAAATGTGATATTAGCTCATTTAACGACATTTTAAGCATATTTTCTCAGATAAAAGTGTTTTAGTGTAAGTCTTCCTTTAATAAAAAGTGTAATTTTTTGATAAGCTCATAAGAGAAAATTTAAAATAGCTGAGAAATAGCAGCAGGTTTTCTTCTTCACCTTGAAATAAGATGGTTTGTAGCTTTCTTTTCCTTCATTCTTATTAATATGGCAAAGAGTAATTGTTCGGTGAAGGGCGAAAGGGATAATAAGCTGAGACAGAATACAGAAGGCGTTTCCAGAAAACGGCACAGATAATTGAATTTTAAGCCGTTTGAACTAACAGTGATTGATATATGATCGTTGACCGAGGATGTTGCCTTAACTTTATTTCCCTTTCTCTTGTCTTTTCATAAAAACCATAAACATTGTACCAACCTCTTCACCTCTACACCAATCCTAATAGCCCACCCCTGAAACCCCAATAACTCAAAGGCATCACGAGTGCCATCCTCCCTTTACCGTCAAGTGTAACTCATGCATTCAGTCTCTGTAGCAAGTCGAATTTACAAGGCTATTAGCCCAAGCAAAGCATTAGCATTAACTATTAACTAGGGCGGAAGAGCGTCGGGAAATGGGCAGCCTGGATTATCAAAAGGAGTTGGGATGGGAAATTGTGAAGTAATGATGGTAGCTTGAGGAAAGGGGGAGGTGCTCATAGACACTTCGTGCACGGACAAGGCATTACACAAGGAATTGCCAACAATATACTTACTGTCTAGAAATTTTAAGGTACCCGTACACTAGTAGTATATTAATTAGACGTCACCCGTATATGTGAGCTTGTGGGTTAAGGCGTATAGTGAGGTTTTATTCCATGAATGATTTTTAATTTTTATCTCACGCAAAAAAGAGTTTTTTTCTAAAATTATATTTTAGTGAATCCTACTACACTAGTGTAACCGGTAAATAGTTAGGAACTATAGTAAGAGGCAATGCCTACCAGTTGGTGCCTTGTACAAGTTAACTGTAATACACGTTCAGTAAGGAGCTAAACTCATTTATTTTTGTACTACAATGATTTATACATTTGGTCAATTTATTATAAATTCTTAAGCTATTTTCATGAATAAAATTTATCAAAATTTCAAGATTTAATAATCAGGTATTCTATGAACTCTTGGAACTTCCATTCCAAAACAAACCGCCACTACTGAACAAAATATTGACTTGTTTATTGTTTTTAGGAGAAGAATAATGCTTATAGTTTGTTCCTCTTAATTTTATTTAATATCCTTATAAATACAATAACTTTTTCTATGATATTGTTTGTTTCGTTAGAATAATACAGGTTCAATATGCAAAAAAAATATATATATATTCTATTTTTTTGAAGGTATTTAACGTGCACTTTCTGAACCATCTAATAATATCTGCACACGATTTATAAATCAACTTGAATTTAGAACAGACACAACCTCCAGCCACCGTCCACTAATTAATCATTGTTAAAGGGGAAAGCTACATTTCACCAACTATACATTTTCAGGCCAATCCAGGAATCGAGCCAGGGACCTTTATTTCAGTGGGAAGAGATACGTCAATAATTATAAGGGCTATCTATAATTATCTAGCATACTAGTTGTTATAATTTTCTCTTTTAAATGAACATAAATTATTTTTGCACCTTTTTACACAAAACTATTTGTATTTTTGAGGTATTTGAATAATTCTTTACAATGTAAAGCTCTTAATATGTTGAAATTAACTCATACTAGTCATCGTACCCTGAAGGAAAATTGACATAGTCCAATTAATTTCCTGTCTGGATCATAGAGGCGTACTAAAGTCTTCTGATAGTTACAATACTTGGTGATTTTTGTTAAAATTAACAGATCAAGGCTTTACTTAAGAGACCTTAATCCCACTTGCAAGACATTAATAACCTTGTCATAACAATGATAATAAATTTACCGACAAAGATAATGATAGATTCTAATATAAAACATATTTAGATTTTGATGACATATGATATTTATTTTGGTACATTACATAAAATACTCATGTGTAAAAATTTCAGTTAACTATCCACTTGTTTCGGAAACATTCTTTTAATGGTAATTCTCTGCCATTTAGGATTTTAAGAATATATTTTCTTATTTGTGTAATTTTTTGCTAACTTTTAGGTATATTTGAGTGATGTTTAGGCATATTTGTTAAATAAGTATGTATTTTTTTTTGAAGTTATACTTCCTTAGGCGCGTTATGAAAAAATGATGAGAGTGAAATTTTAAGATGCGCGCGCATCACTGTAACACAAAAGTAACAGGTTGAAGGTAAACCACTCACTAAGTCTCGAAAAAAAAAAGCTACCAACAAAATAGAAATAGAACCTCTGTTAGTCGCGCATGTTGGTACGCTCATAGAGAAATGTATACTATGTTATTCCTTTCTCTATGGTACGCTCGTCGCCTCTGATCACTGTTTTCATTTATATAATATTTATCCACATGTTTCTAGTTTCTACATTCACAACACGTGTTTTAGTTTCATACAAGTGCGAATTATATATGTGCTAATAAATTATATTCAGTAGTGATTTAAATTGAATATTTTGATTAATTTATTTACTATTCGTAAATATTAGTGAAAAAAATTGTGCTTATAGACTTTTTCAAGTGCTCCAATATAATTGAGGTTAACTATTCGTATGTATTATTTATTGATATAAATTAAAATATTATTATTTAACATAATTAATACTAAATTTTATCATTTTATTGTAATTAATTTTATTTGCATGCAATTAAAAACTATTTTTTAATGATGCCAAAGAAGTATAACTTCTAGCGCGCGTACATAAGTACACACACCCATTTTTTAATGTTATTGATATTATATAAATTCATAAATACTCAAGTTTTTTTTTACTACACAATTTTCGTAATGTAGGAAATGAACTGTGTACTCTCTTCGCTGGTAAATTGCATATTCTTGGTGAGACACTGTGACTAAGCTAGGCAGGGTTGCATTTGGGGTGGGTGGTTATTACTTCTGAAACAAATATTTGTAAATCAGTACTATATTCATCAGAATATGAGATAATTTAATAAAGGCTTTTCAATACAGATATAATAATTAGTTTACATGTGTAAGTTGCAGATTGGGTTTAATCGATTACATTATTTACGAGTTTTGTTTAAATCTTCAGGTATTTTTTGTTTGTTTTAATTTTAATGTCATTTTAAATATTTAGGTCATATTATAAACAATTTTTTTATAAATGTTATGTCATCAATATAGGGGCACTATTTATCATCGTTAAGTTATAAATATTGCCCTCGGGATTTATATGTTGTAGCTTAGGATTCTTAATCAGAAAGTAAGGATTTGTATTAATCGTTTCGATTCCCGGGCAAATGAAAAAGGGGTAGTATTTCCACCTGTTATTTTAACAGTAAATTCACAAGAATATATTATATTTAAGTGACTTAAAATCCACATTTCTCAACACGTTTCTTTGAAATTATTCAAGCAATACCACTCTAGTGTACAGTAAGATGAATAGCACTAATAAAAGAGCTTGGTAAGAAAGTAAAATCTTACAATTAGGTTTTTTTATAAAATTACCTTAGTGGTACTTTTATTTAATTACTGATAATGTTGTGATCTAAAAAAATTTAAAATGTAATATCACTTTTCATATAGATTCTATTATCTTAATGACAATATTTTTCGATTATTTAATAAAGATATTAGGCTTATATTAATATGTTTTCAAGTTATGTATATTAAGATTAGTTTTATTCTGTGTACCAAATTTTGTATTCTTGTTCCATGTACAAATTGTTTGATAGTAGCAGTTATAATTACTTATATACAATTATTCACAATAATACCCTTTATTTGGTTATTTAATTGAGGTTAATAAATGCCATAGATATACATTTCAGTTCAATTCAGTGGATTTCTCTTCATAATGTTCAATACACGATCCACTGGTCAGTTTGTGCACGTCCACGCGTTATTCCAGGGCCATGAGACTGTCGTGCGATAGATCCACATCATACAAACCAGTTTCCTGGTCGAATCTAATTGAGATAATCATGCAGTGACAGATTCCGGTGGGAGGGCTTACCAATCCCACTTGAAAATGTAATCTCGCCGAGGGAAGTCTTCCTACATTGAATGTACTGACCACAACCGAACAATGTCAAGATAAAAACGCCTGTAATACGGTTATGCTTTCCCCCCCCCCCCCCCCCCCCCCCGCCCCACCAGTTTATTATAAATTTACATAAATATTTATCACTGAAATAACTCTCCTAAATGTTTTGTGTCGTGAATAGGAATGTTATTTTTGTACTTTTCTAGGTGTGATGGACAGTAACGAAAGCTAAGGTCACTATTGTTGATGTATTATTTTACCAACTCCTTATGACCAAAATAAATGTAGGCCTAATATTGCTCAATAAAGATGTGTTTAGATTAACTTACAGTAAGTACTGGTAATAACAGTAATTAAATACTTGTCATCATTATAGTTAAATTTGACTATAAAACTTTTAAATGAAAAGACAAGTTCTCATCAAATTCCATCATTGAGAGTTTTACTTATAATGTATTAGTACCCTTATATTTATATTTTGTTTTGGTTTTTTATATCATTAATTGTTTTATTTAATTAAACTGGTAAAATATTATTATGTGCAATATCAAACAAAATATTTAAGAATTTAGCAATAAGTCAACTTGTATTTAATGTTATCCAGAGCTCGACTTAAAAGCCAGAATTTATCAAAATATTTACACTAATGGAGTAGGGCTGAGTAAGATTGAATTTAGAGAAAATATAGCCACAATTGTTTGGAAAGAAAGTTGAAAATTACATTTTGGTTTCAAACCCAGCCTCCTCGTCCTTGCAAACACATCAAAAGAGAGGTTTAAGCGTTGGCCCGCATGACTATCAATGAGGGTGTTTTACCGATTGAGAAGTTATCAGGATATTTCAGACCAATGAAGGGTACGGCAAATAAAGGGGGATATAAACGACACACATTTTCTAAAATAACTACCTTTATATATCAAACCCTATAAAGACCTAAATAAATATTTTTTTAAATTATTAAATATGACAGAGACCTAGGTTAACCATAATACCAAGTGCATTATAAAGGTCTAACTACTCTAACAGATGGCAGCATTAGCTCAATTTAAGTTAAAAATGGACTTTGCACCTTTTATCCTTCACCCTGTAAATGCTTTAATGGTCAATTGTTCTAAGGTAGGAGTCCTCAACCCACGCCCCACGGGCCATTTACAGCCCGCCGAATCATCAGAAATGTGAAATTATTTCAAGAGTAAAAATGGCAAATACAGATCTATATTTTACATAGTTGAATAGTAAAATAAATACGCATTTTAATTTATTTTGTAGAACATTATTGCTTTAATGTTAAGAAAAATATTACAACTTTGTACAAATTAATCTTGAGGTGCTAAATATATTCTTGTTGTTATGTAACTTTTATGTTCAATATCAGGACAACGTTTAAGAGCCTCACTGGGATGGTGTGCGGTATTTTATAATTATGTGTTACATGTTATGTACAGGTACAAATGAATAAGCTACAAATAACAACAAATTTACCTTTAACTGGCAAACGATCAGTCTAGTAGACAAGAAAGAGAGTTCTACTTTGGGAGTGTTTACGTTCGCTCATCACCGCTGAGATACTCGGGACGTCAAAAGAAATATTATTATTATTATTATTATTATTTATTATTATTTATTATTATTATTATTATTAGCATCCCAGCTTACTAGCGTTGGGTTATACCACTTACTTACGCTAATGTGTAATGGTAGGGTTGATTGTGAGATGAAATGGAGGAACTACAGTTTAACGTGGAATCCGAACCACGGTGGAGGCCTGGCATTCCCCACATTCACAAGATGTCTTGTCAAAGGTGAAGGAATGGTTTGGCAATCAGATAAATCTGGCTGGGAGTCAAAAGAACTGGAATGTATTTAATGTTGAATCCTAATATTATGGACAGAGTATTGTGGCCCGCGAGACAGCTCGAGACATATATTTTGGCCTTTGGACATAAAAGTTTAAAGAACCATGGTCTAAGGCATCATTCTGTCAATAGACTGACCTACCAGTGATGAGGATGTCTGGGTGCCAAATCTTGGCTGGGTGTTATGAGGGTTGCTTATTTAAATTGGTTTTCCACTCTGCTTCCAAGTAAGCTCGGGTATATCACCTCTAAAATCCACTTTCCTCATCCCTTACACACTAGTAGGATTGACACATGGCTGTGTAACGAGTAGTGAGATGCAGTGACCTTAATATAAAATAAATATTTAAGAGCTCCTCACACTCCCCGGATTGCAAGTAACGTAGGTAAATTATACAACTCGAACCAGGCGTCATGCCGTAATGATTTAAACTTTCGTCATAATTAACTGTAGTGAAACTGAAAGCAGTGAAAATACTGCTTAAAATAAGAGTTTTGGACCACTTTACTCCTATAATATTAACATTGATCATCCAAATACCATGTGGGAGATCACTTTCTCTATAAGGTTTAACTTTGATCTTCAACAATTGCGTTGGATCACATTCTCTCACCCACGTTACCGTCAACTACAGTCATTTATATAATATATATTAATCTATTAATGTATTTAAATAAAATAAAATATAGATCTATTTATTGACAGTAACTATATTTTCAAATTTATATTGACAATGTAACTATTAGAGACAAAGTTATCAAAATATCTTCAATAAGAATCAAATAAACTTTCACACTGTGGGGGATTAAGTGTTTAGATATAATAAATCATGGATTAAATAGTCAAGCTACGTATTATCTTGTTCTTATCGTGTAGTGTTTCAAGGTTAATCATACGGCGTGAAAGAGCCGATTCTGAACCTTATTTTGAGGCAGCGTTGCCAGATCAACGTCCTACCCTTTAGGGTGATGTTGCAATTCTACGCCCCTCCCTACCATCACATTAGAGCCCATGCATAACCTAAATGATTTAAAAAAATAGTATTTTATTAAATAATTTAATAATGTACTACTCATTTAAAAACTGTTCTAAAAATGTATATGCACTATTCTTCTGCAGGTATTAAGATATGCGTAAGCAAAATAAAATATTTACACTTCCAAAAGATATATTGATAAATAAAATCATTAAATACGGTAAACATCATACTGGCAGCCCAAGTGTTTTTATCGGAATCTATTAATAATTACTATTAATAATAGTGAAGGAATACATTGATCATACATTTGCCCTCAACAACAAATTACTATGAATATTATTAAAATTATTGATATATTACTATCTAAGTTATGAAAACCCAAGTTATGTTCATTTCTTATAATGTTAATCTTATGGGGGACATTGGTCAACAACTCGTATTTTAAGCACTAATACAACATACAACATTATTGAGATGAAATCATTAAAAATTTAAAAAAATAATTATACACTGCACCACACAGTCTCTCTCTCTTTATCTTAATATAAAACTATTTACTAAGAACTCGTAAGATTTATGAAAACATTTTTTAATACTTGTATTGTTGCAATAAAACTCCACCAAATAGCATTACTGAAACAATGAACACTGTTATAGAAACATTCAAGCAAAGGAAACATCACTCAACCAAATAACAAAATAATCAATTTCGCATTTTACAAGACCACTAAAAAATATTTACTTATGGCTAAAGGATGTTGATTTTATAAAAACATATTTCTCGGAAAAATATTTTTATTTTTACTAATACTGAGATTCTACAATTATTACACATAACATAATTTTTAGGTTGAAATTAGGAATTTCCATTTATTTTGTCACGTTAATAAAATTCAATTCTATTAGAGAGTTTCGATAAAATCAATTTTCTCTCTCTCTGCCCTTCAGTAAACTAACCCTTAATTTTAATATTGGATATCTAATTCCAAAATATACCTTGGAATAATCTTATTAAAAGCCTAGATATCAAGTTTTAGCCTGATCAGAAAAACTGTTTTTGTTCTATACCAAGATACAAACAGACAGCATGGTGATAAACTGTTTTTGTTCTATACCAAGATACAAACAGACAGACAGCATGGTGATAAACTGTTTTTGTTCTATATCAAGATACAAACAGACAGACAGCATGGAGATAAACTGTTTTTGTTCTATACCAAGATACAAACAGACAAACAGCACGGTGATAAACTGTTTTTGTTCTATACCAAGATACAAACAGACAGACAGCACGGTGATAAACTGTTTTTGTTCTATATCAAGATACAAACAGACAGACAGCATGGTGATAAACTGTTTTTGTTCTATATCAAGATACAAACAGACATACAGCATGGAGATAAACTGTTTTTGTTCTATATCAAGATACAAACAGACAGACAGCATGGAGATAAACTGTTTTTGTTCTATACCAAGATACAAACAGACAGACAGCATGGTGATAAACTGTTTTTGTTCTAAACCAAGATACAAACAGACAGACAGCACGGTGATAAACTGTTTTTGTTCTATATCAAGATACAAACAGACAGACAGCACGGTGATAAACAGTTTTTGTTCTATATCAAGATATAAACAGACATACAGCACGATGATAAACAGTTTTTGTTCTATATCAAGATACAAACAGACAGACAGCATGGAGATAAACTGTTTTTGTTCTATACCAAGATACAAACAGACAGGCAGCATGGTGATAAACCGTTGTTTTTTCTATACCAAGATACAAACAGACAGACAGCACGGTGATAAACAGTTTTTGTTCTATACCAAGATACAAACAGAAAGACAGCACGTTGATAAACCGTTTTTGTTCTATATCAAGATACAAACAGACAGACAGCACGGTGATAAACAGTTTTTGTTCTATATCAAGATACAAACATACACAGCACGATGATAAACAGTTTTTCTTCTATATCAAGATACAAACAAACAGACAGCACGGTGATAAACCATTTTTGTTCTATACCAAGATACAAAAAGACAGACAGCACGGTGATAGACCATTTTTGTTCTATACCAAGATACAAACAGACAGACAGCAAGGTGATAAACAGTTTTTGTTCTATACCAAGATACAAAAAGACAGACAGCACGGTGATAAACAGTTTTTGTTCTATACCAAGATACAAACAAACAGACAGCACGGTGATAAACAGTTTTTGTTCTATACCAAGATACAGACAGACAGAGAGCACGGTGATAAACAGTTTTTCTTCTATACCAAGATACAAACAAACAGACAGCATGGTGATAAACCGTTTTTTGTTCTATACCAAGATACAAACAAACAGACAGCACGGTGATAAACTGTTTTTTTCTATACCAAGATACAAAGAGACAGATAGCACGGTGATAAACAGTTTTTTTCTATACCAAGATATAAACAGACAGACAGCACGGTGATAAACCGTGTTTGTTCTATACCAAGATACAAACAAACAGACAGCACGGTGATAAACCGTGTTTGTTCTATACCAAGATACAAACAGACATACAGCACGGTGATAAACCGTGTTTGTTCTATACCAAGATACAAACAAACAGACAGCACGGTGATAAACCGTTTTTGTTCTCTACCAAGATACAAACAAACAGACAGCATGGTGATACACCGTTTTTGTTCTATACCAAGATACAAACAAACAGACAGCACAGTGATAAACCGTTTTTGTTCTATACCAAGATACAAACAAACAGACAGCACGGTGATAAACCGTTTTGTTCTATACCAAGATACAAACAAACAGACAGCATGGTGATAAACCGTTTTTGTTCCATACCAAGATACAAACAAACAGACAGCACGCCGAAAAACTATTTTTAGTTTCAGTGTGTCATGAAACGTCGACATTAATTTTATCAATATATAAATTTCTATTTCTTTGACAATCATTATACTTTTCTATTGGTGAGGTCGAAAGAGATCAGTAATTTAAATTTCATTTTTACCAAGTGAAGCATATATGATAACACACATCAATGTATTTCTAATTCAAACGTATTAATTTATCTAATATTATGGTTGACAAGTCATAAAATGGGCTCTTAGGCCAATATTTTTCAGAATTTCCTAATAATCATTACATTAATGTCTGAAAAAGATTGATATTGTACTAAGTTTTCCCACTTCCAATAGAATAAGGGTAACACGTTACACTAAACATTTTGTGGGATACATATTATGATAAGATAATTTAAACTAAATAATACATACCTTCTAAGAAAATATCAAAATTGTTAATGTTTAGTTTAAGCTGGGATCTTCAACATGGGATTAATTTGACAAGTTACTAGAAGTTTATATTTTAAAAACTGTTCACAAGAAAGAGTCATCAACATTAGGTCATAAACCTTGAGATTTGTTTGGTGTAACTCTACACTTTTCCTATCTTGGGCCAAATTTTTGTCATTTTTTACCTTCTAATGCCTACATTGTTCGTTATCTGATTTATGCAAGCCAGTCTTGGTCCCGTCTTGAGTTTATCCCTTCCACATCTCCTTATATAACTATTCTCGTCAAACTATCATGTCTTAGTATATGGCCTGTCATGTTAACTCTTCTTTACTTTATAACTTTCCAAAATTCACTTCCTAATTTTCTTTTCGCTTCTGTATTTTATCCCATTCTCATTTAAATTATTTTCAAAATTATTCTGTATAACAACTCTTCAAATAATACTAATATTTTCCTGTCAGTTGAGCCAATGATCCATGGTTCATATTAACTAAGTACAACGCTTCAAACAAATGCCTTTAGGAACATTTCCCTTATTTCCAAATTCAAACTATTTGATCTTAATAATGACTTTCTTGCTATGAAAAAGTGTCCTTGCTGGCGCTAAACTACTTATAATATAAATGTCACGCTTCTCTTATATTCATTTGTTACATTTCCTAGGTAGAAGAATTCCATTACTTGCCGTAGCCTTACATATTTTTTGCTCTATTTTCATGATTGCTTTATCCTTTACTACACATCATGACTTTTGTTTAGTTTTGATATCCTCATATAATTTCTAATTTTCGGTATTTCATCGATTCTTTTTGTAGCTATTAAAGATACTCTTTACTTTCAGTACAGAAAACTGCAAAACGATCAGCAAGACTGAAGTGTGCCATTATTTATTTATTTAGAAAATTGTATTATTATGTAAGTTTTTGTAGTCACCAATGTTTGGTATATTCACGGTTTTAATGCCATTATATTTTTTTTTCAGTTTGTCTTACTACCTGTTTCCAAGCGTATAATTAATTA
>JBCFYV010000012.1:13903789-13971289 GCA_039000515.1 Timema cristinae | reverse complement strand
AAAAATATTGAGACAAAATCATCCTCCGTAAACCCTATCCTTAATAAAATACTAATCTCCCCTCATCGGTAATCCAGTCCATTGCAAGAACGACATGTTACACCATTCGACCACCGAAGAGGGTAAATCTTCTTGTTGAATATATACGAGTAGTGCTTAGTTACGTACGTTATACATAATCTAATAGTAAAGGAGTTAGCTCTCAGATAATGTATCAATAAAATGTTAATTGGTAGAACTTACATTAATAATCTAAGAGTAAAATCAACATTAAGTTTAGATTCCCAATTTTTTATAAGGACAAATTGAGAATATAAATTCTACTGTATCTAACGTTTTGATGATAAAAAGCATAGGTTTGTTCAAAATGAAATTTATTATAGTGGTTTGTAATATTCGTGCATTTGTACAACTTGTGTCCTTTTTATCGTTACCTTCTGAGCCTCTTTTGTTGTTCTTTGTTTCGAAAAAGAGAAAGATAGGGTGCTTTGGGGGCACTGAGGGGGACTTGCGTGCCTTAACCCACCCTCCTTCTCCTTTCTAGATCTAGATCGACTGGGGAAATTAGAGCCCACATACCCTTAACAGTTTATTTTTAATTCCGACAGAGCACAGTCAAGGATGTCTTTCAGTCTCTCACCTTTTTAACCCCCTCCAACTCCCATCCCTTAACCGGTATCTATCTCCCCTCCTCCCCCAGAGTATTCCTTAAACATATACTTCACAGTACACAAAACAAGGAGATAGTCAAGAGCTCTGCCTCTTACTGTGTATGACGTAATATTTAACGTTTTCTTTTGTTTTTAAAGCGTTGACATGGGCGCTCGCTGAAGTTTTAGAACTAAATGAGCTTTTCTTATTCATCCCCTCCCCCTCCTCCCTTATTTAAAATATAATTCTATTTTTTTTAATTCTCGCACTACACGTTCGGGACATAAGAATATTTTTTAATCACATTTATGTGATATTTATAAGGAAGGCATATTTAAGAGGAAATGTACCCACATTGGTTGGGAGATATTAATCTCAATACACTCGGCCGCTGTTCCAACCTCAATTCTCCCAAAGATTTGGGTAAAGCCTTTAATAGATATATGAAAATATTTTGCTAAATTTTTTGCTCAGTTTCTTACAAAGTGGATGACACAAAATATCTCCAGATTATCTAACCATCAGGCATTTATTATAGTTTTCTTTATGACAAAAACAGTTATATAAGATAATATTTATTGAAAGTGGGCGCTATAAGGTCAGTGTTTTTACAGATTTTATGAAAAAAAAATTTTTGTTTAAAATAAATAAAATATCACTGCAATACAATTATTTAATCTAGTTTTCTACACATGGTGAATCTAAAATTTCTTAAATATTGGTCATGGGTGTTCAGGAATTTATTGACAACTTTTTCTCTTCATTTAAATAAATTCCTAGATAATGCTACTATGTTCATATGTATTCGGGAAATGTTGATATCACCATTTGCAGAAAATTAAAATATATATTTGTACTAGAGCAATATATTATTTATTTTGATCAAAAATTAGTTTTGCCATAAAAACTGCTTAAACACTGGCCATATCTCGCACCAGGGGATCATAAAATAATCTACTATGTAGGAACTTCTTAGTTTAAGTTGAGGTTAAAGGGGTCAAGACTTAAGGTCGGTATAATTGAATTTTCTTTTTAACAAAGCACAATTTTGACCGAAATAAATAAAATATTGCTTTATACATCCAGCAATCTCTACTGTTTTTGAAAAGGTCATGGACATAGTAACCTTTGAACCAAAATTTTTTAATTAAAGTCAAATTGTTCCAATAAATTATGCTTGTGACGTCCATTACAAATATTAAATAACTGTTAAAATTAGTAATATAGAAAACGAATCTACTGAATAAATAATTTATTCATATTGGCTTAAACAGATTTGTTAACTCACCATTCTTCCATTCCAGCCTAATCTAGCTAATCTAATTTTAAATTTGATCATATGTAATTTATTAAGAGTGTTATCCTTGGTAGAGATAGCTTAGGGTCAAATGCTTTGGGAAATCTTTACAACCATTAATACTAATACTTACCTTCCTTGGTGGCCTCAAGATCTCAGGCGTTGCTCTCGCAAATGACTATACTGCCGATAGTAGGGAGATTGGTATTCGAATACTGATCAAGTGTACCGAGGGTGATATTCCTAAATATGTTTTCACTATCCCTTTATGCAAATGTGGGTACACTTATTATAAACTCATATCTTCTAATCCATTACTCACTAGTATAGTATGTATATATGCATATAAGCCGAACATGGAGAAAAACAGGGTGTTAAATAAAGACAACGAAAAAACTAGAAAACATAATCCGACTATTAAAACGTTATAAATAGGGCTTGAAAATAAAAGTTGATAGCAATTAAAGTACAGTCCTTTTTCGATAATTTGATTGTAATGGGGCAAGTTCTACCTTGAACTACATCAAATAGCTAAAGGGAAGGAGATGGGTAGATGTATTTTTTTCAAGAATTTCACCAATGAAATTTCTCTCTTAAATTTATTAAAGTATAATATTTAATGGAGACGTTTCAAACATAAATAATATTCTTCTTGTCAAAAAAATAAGACATTTTGGGTTAATTTTCTCACTCTCTCCTAGCAGGATGGATCAACAAAGTTACAAAGTATATTCTGGGTTACTGTTTACTGACCTGGTATTTAAAAAAATAGTCCCTGAAAGAGCTTGCCAATAAATTATTTGTGCCACACTAGTTAAATAATAAATAAATGTTGGTCTTTGGAACAATTCTTTTCGGAGGATAAATTGTGCCTGTCCGGTACCTTATTGGTGGTTGGTGGATTATATTTTGATGGTTGTGGGGATAGCTAGCACCACCACGAATTGATGTGAAAGGGACACTCATTATTTCGAAGTCAACCCGTTTAGAATTGGTTGATTACTGATAGTTGCATTTTTTAGGTCAAAAGTACGTCGTTGACACTTCACTTTCCCAGTAAACCATTCTGTTTCCATCCTAAACGATAAAAGGTAAAAAGGTAAAATTATTCTTAAGATGTTAATAGAAATATTACGTTTCTCAATACATTAACTAGACAACAATTAAAATTAATTCCACATGTAATAATATTATCATATACACAAAGCTATATTGAAGATAAACTTAGTTGATTAAAATCTGACCATATTTTTAAACTTTAAATAATAACCTTTAAAAAAATACTATTGTCAAATTAACCTAATTTATATAATATTTAAAAAAATACTTAGGTGTAGATGTTTTAGTATTAAAATATAACTGCTATGTTCTGGGTGACTTATCAAGGACATATCAAATACCTCCAAATTGTGATATCATTCTATTATATTTAAGTGTAGTTACGTGGCTTCCAAACACACGACAATATAATTTAGTACTCTCAAACAAGTAAAACGCACGTATCATAACTAACAAGGTGTATATTATGCCGGTCAGAATATGAACACGAGACGCCCGGTTAAAAGTTTCACATTTAGAATTTCTGTTTGAATGAAAATATTCACATCTAGAAGGATATTTTGCAAATGTTCTCAAAGTTTCCGAATCAATTGATATTTAATCAACGATATTCTCACATCGATGCTACCTACGTATGAGGATGTCTGATGGGCGCATTCCAACCTCTAAATAAATGAGCCTCGTACTATATCGAGACGACTGTATTTAAATATTTGTTAAATTACAGAAGATATCATATTTATTTAAAAATTAATTAAACGAATCAAGATTGTACAGTACATGTGATTAAATCCTTTCAATAATTCAATTCAAAGTTGGAGGGCTAAACTAAACAATTTTTTTCAGACACACTTTGAACATATCAAAAAACAATGTATTAATGCTTTACTAACAAAATACATTAATGCATATTTGGATAAACCTACATCTGAGCAAACCTAGAAACTAATAGATATTCATTTCTGTGATTAAAATTAACAATTTCACCCTAGCAAAAGAAGAACAAAACTAGAATTACAACGAATATAAAATGTGATGGCACATAAATATAGCACCTACTATACATATCTTGGGGGAACAAGAGAATATTAATTGAGAACAACACTTTGTTTGCGTATATAGATAGCACCCGTGTCCAACTGTATTCTGAGTAATGTATGAGACTTAATTAAATTAAAACACTGCGTTTTATTCATGAAATACTAACACGCTAAGAAATATACAACAAAGAAAGATAAAAAAGAGGAGTGAAGTGAACGGCAGTATTTCTGGCGTAACGGCCCATTTCTCAGCAAGCTTCATTTCATAAGCAAATTCTAAATATAAGTTCTTCAAAGGTTTTTATCGATTGAATAAACTACCCATAATTCGTGTATGTTTTTTAAATGCATTTATTCCACGTAAGGATTATTTAATGCTCATCCAACACATTAGCACAGTTGGTAATCTGTTTGCCTGTTGGGATAAGGGTCCATGGCTCAATTGTCAACTTAACCGATCAGTGAATTGTGAGTTTGATCGTCCACGGGAAATTAATGGTCATTTGGTTGAGTGGTTGTTATAGAGATAAGTTATTTAATAGGTAATGTGCTTATATATTAAATGGGTTCAGAAATCTCACGCATATTATATATAATATATTATCGTAAGGTGGGGTTACTTTGCACCTAGAGGGTATACTTTGCACCAATAAAAAATAAATAATAACCGTCATCTAGTGACCAAACTATGAACAATGTAAAACTAGTTTTTAAGAATTTCAACAGATAGCACTTGATAAAATCTTTTAACGTAGGATTTTTTTATTGGTCCTTTGTTGCTTCTAAGTGAGCAGCCATTATTCAGAAACTGTAAAAAAGTGAAATTTAAGTGTTCCAAACTTTAATTGCTACAGTTGCGTATTTAACTGATAACTAGGTAAGTTACTATTTTATTAGTCACTAGTAACCATATTAACTCTAGTTTATAAGTGTTATGTAGCTATTATATGTTTACAATATGTTATAGCGAAAAATAATACCAGGTACACTTAGGAAGTCAATTTGGGGATATTTTGCACCAGCTCAAAAGTGGTGATACAGATCAAGAAATGGGCAATGCAGCAAACTTATCCAACAATAATGGGAATTCAAATGAAGAGAAAGTTAAGAGAAAACTAAAAAACAAGAAAAAGAGAGTCCCAACTAGGTCTTCTTCTGAATCAGGGTCAGAAAGTGAAGATTTGTCCCCTCAAGACTCATCAAGGTTGTTAAAACCATATTTTATTTATATTGTGTAATAAGGACATGTAAAATTGTTTACAATATATTTCCTGGTGTAAAGTTATACTAATGAATGTGTAACTTGCATCATATCCTTCTTTCCTAATCATTTCAAGGTAAATTTGCACAATATCCTCATCATATGAGGATACTTTGCACCACTTTATATATAATGATAAAGTTATTTAAACTTCACTAACAAGGAATCAACTCTTAAAAACTTAAATTTGAACATCTTTGACAATCAAACAAATATAAAATAATTTCAAAATTATTTAAACACAAGATGTCGTAAGCTCTTAAAAAAAACACACCTAAGAACTGGTGCAAAGTAACCTCACTTACGGTATATATATATATATATATATATATATATATATATATATATATATATTATGTATAAATGTATATATACTATATATACACATATATAGTATAATACGTATATATACACATATATATGTATATATACGTATATATACTATATATATATGTATATATACATATATGTATATATATATCATATATATATAATGTATATATACGTATATATATGTATAAATATGTATATATATACATATAAATTATGTATAAAATAGAAAAATACAAACACAAAGATTTACTGGGATGAGAAGGGGAATTAAGAAATAAAGTCCTTACATTACTAAATATTGTGGGTGATTTAAATCTTTCGGGAAAAACCAGTATCCATAGATTTAATTTGATATCAGACCTAAGGGCCAGAGTTGAGATTTACGACTCAGACACGTGGACGTCATAGCTCTATATTTTCTACACTAATTTTTGTATTTAATTTTAGCGCTTACAATGTAGTCATGATTTGTAAGAAAATGTATATGATTCCTTTGGCTTTCAATTCATTAATTATAGAAAATATATTGGTGGAAACCTTCTAAGTTATTTTCATAGCCATATAAACCTGAAACTTATTTTATGCCAAGAACCTTAAAACATAAATAAATCTGGGAAACATTAGTACTTAAGGAACATATTGTAGACCTTTTTTAAATAACTATGAACTGAAAGAATTATTTTTTAAACAAAAAATAAAATTCTAAAATTAAGTCAAACGTGGTAGGTGCAGCATTATGATCGGTCAAAGAGAAAGCGGACTGTCCGCGCGGACAAAATGACCGCAGTCCATCGCGGACTGGGGTAGTCAAACAGTATGCGAACAAGTCAGGGACAGCCAGTGTCAAAACAGTGTCAACCAAGTAAGTATTAAGTAATTTTTAACTGACTTCAATCCCATTTTTTCTTTCTTGAACTCGTGTTTTCTTTTTGGTTTTGATCAACATGTCCAGAAGATCCACCGAGGAAAAAGAATTTCTGTTTCTGTTCGCTTTGTGTCAAGCAAGACGAAAAAGAAAATGTGTTCATGAAATAAATGAAAAAAGATAGGTGTTTGGAGAGTTTAACTCCCTGTGCTATGGAGTTCATTTGAAGACCGGTTTTTCACATATTTTCGAATGTCTCAAGAACAATTTGAGAACATATATACTCTCCTAAAACAAAAAAATATCCGAAAATACCACTAATTGGGGGGAACCCATTGGGACGAAGGAAAGGCTAGCAATTTTCTTAATGTAAGTAAAAATGGTTTTATTATTTTTTTATTTTGGTTAAATATTTTTGACAAAATCTTACATATAGTTTGATTAGTTTTAAAATCAATTAAATAGGTGTTACCCTAAAGCTCCTGCTATATCTCCTGTGAAATTTTCATACCACCCTTTGGTTGAATCTGTTGAGGGTGCATGGAATCCAAGTGGTGGCTTGATTAGTTGTATTGTATAGTACCATTTATTTTTCAAATGCTTAGCATCTTATTTACACTCCATATTTAACACGTGAATATATTTTATAAATATTTAATTTATAATAAATATCGATATATATGTATGGCTACTTTATATTCAATTTATATATAAAGCTATATCACTAGTAATATAATTTAATTTTAGAAATATGCTATACTCAATATAAATTATATTTAATAAGGAAATACTAATTCAACGAATAATAAAGGCTTTGGTCATAAATGGGATCAATACTATAGAGTGTTAACTATGATAGTGGACGTATGACCAGCTGAACTAAAGAGTTGACATTAGTATAGTTTAACTGTCAAAAAATTAATGTGTTAGGCGCACATTTATTAATAACTGGATTAGCATAGTTGGTAAGTATATGATCTATTTTCTAAATTTTACAATATCACCAACATAACTTAATTTATTATAAATATTTTGTTTTAAATTTAAAGTAGTAGAGTCCTGTTATACGTATATATTATAGTATTAAATATAGTCATGCGAACCACAGATAAATGCTTAAATAATGTATTCTACATCAAAATATACAATATATATGCCTACATAATTTATATATTAATAAATTAGATATTTAGCATAACTATGTATATAAGATAATTTATAACATTGCAAAATTATATTTAGGTGGCAAAAATGTATTATTTTCTAAGAAACATCTGTTATAATACAGATACATTTATTAATTTAAATTCATAAAACTTCTTGTAGGCGAGGAAAAAAAATTACAAAAAAAAATGAAATTTAAATTTAAATGTTTAACTATGCAACATTTTTTCTTAACACATAATTAATTTTAAGGAAAGTTCTCACTAGCTAGCATCACAAACGTGATAAAAAGAAATAAAAATACATTATTTTAATTTTCTTCAGCTAATGAATTAGGTCAACGGATTTTGTTACCCTACATGCGTTAAAAATGTGTGGTAAGTACTAGAAACTACCATAAAATTATTTAAAATTGTTCGATAAGAACTTGGTAGTAGTAATAATAATATAAAACATGCACAACTTTCTTTTTAAGACTGGCAAAGAATTTTTATCCTTAAAAAAACACACAATCCCTCGTCGGAAAGTTGTAGGGAAACTCTTGTTCGCCTCTGTCTCGCTTGGCACCGGTCGTTCTAGGGGCGATAAGGCATTGCACTGAAGGTTCTCAAATCTCGCCGTCCGGGACTTTGGGGAGTAAGGAGGGTTGAGTAGAGAGGAAGAGAGGGGAGAAAATGTGTTCTATGGTTTCAAGATGCCGTGGAGATAATTTGGCACACGCGATGTCGCCTTAGGAAGAAAGACTTGACTTGAAGGGGTCAAGGTTCTTTTTTAAAAGTCACGATAGTCTTGTAGAAAGAGTATGAAAACCAAACTTAAACAATAATCAACATTAATATTTAGTTTTATTTTATTTAAGCTATCTTCAATATCAATTAAAACTTAAGTTTAAACCTTAGTTCAAGCGAACTTCTTTATATTCAATCTATTCAAAATATTTTAATATTCACTAAAAATGGTTTAAGCTTTGTGTATGGTGAGTTTAAATTTACTATGAACAGCTTCATTATAATTATCTACACCAATATGGAGGATGTTTCAGAAGTCGTAGAAAATATTTTGTGTGTTGTAGTATTGATTATTCTGAGAAAAAATGTTTATATAATGTGTCCAATTATTCATGGAAGCGAAGGTACAGCTGATTGAAACCGGCATGTAAAAATCCATTATTAGAGGTATTAAAGAACGATAAATGACTAATTTATGATTATTGACTGAATGAATGACATTCTAAAACACAAATGATTTACAGTTCACAATAAATGGTCAAAAAGCCCTCAGTCGATCTGCAATGCACTTGAAACTCTTGTAGAAATAGCACGTGTTCTTTTGAGGTTGTCTCGGTTTTCCTTTATTAGGGCTGCATTATCAATAATGCTAGCGAGCAGTTCGTGTCTTGTATTTACCCTTATTTGTATATTTTGCTATTCGTCAACTATCATAAACCATAATCTAAACGATTGAGACATGGAGACCTTGTTGGCCAATGAATGGGAACACTACTGCCAATCCATTGTTCAGGGAAGGTTAGGTTTAGATGTTGTGTCACCTGGATACTGTAAAGTGTGGGAGTTCCGTCACACTGAAGGATGAGACCAATCCTTGTAGTATGCATAACCTCCTCTAATATAGTTAAAGTTCTTTTTGCAGTAATTTTAGAAAAGTTTTCCGTATAGGACGATTTTGTAGCACTAAAAGGCCCAATCACATGATTGTCAATCATACCACACCGCACGTTCACAGAGAAACGACATTGGCATTATTTCTTTCTTCATTGGCATGCGGAATTTTGTTGGACCCCAGATGCGGGCGGGTTGTGGGTATTGTTGATACCATCACGGGTGAAAATATCTTCATCGCACCAGTTTCAAACAGCTGTATCCCCGCATACATTGAAAACTGAGACACATATTTACATGAACTATTTACTCAAAATAATCAATATTACAACCTCCCAAAATATTTATTCCTCCTGAAACAGCTGTATATTGTAAATTTCGACCAGATAAATGAGTTTACTTCACTTATAAAATGTACCATACTTATATTTACATAGCGAATGAATACGTTATTATTAAAGTATGTCTCGAATTATAAAAAAAATGACAATGTTACCTAAGCAAGCTCTACCAATATTAATCATAATGTCTCCAAAATAATTTACCATCAAGAATACGTTTATATTATGACAATATGAAATTAAATATTCTTCTTCTAAAAATCCATGATAAAATCCAATAATCCTACTATTTTAATATAAAACCATCAGTTTATAAACGTCTATTTGTATAATTTCATTAATGATTTGGTGTAAACATACTTTTATCTAAATAACAAATAGGTCTGTGTTAGAAAATGGCGAATTTATTTTCTCTTTCAAATAGAGAAGAAAATTATGTTACTTTTTCTTTGCGTTCCGTCCCGAAGAGAAAGCTTGTTCCTCCAATGGCCACTCTTGGGATAGCCCTTAAAACCCTTTTCATGAGTGTCCTTGGTACAATCAGAGGTAAATTCCCAGCACGATATAAAGTCTTAATCAAGAATTCATGAGAGCCTCTCAAGATTATAATACCTTGTTGGCTAGACGTATTCAAAATTTCACCAAAATGGACTAATCTCTTCGTATGGAAAATATTTCAATAAATAATTAAGATATCCAAGAAGATTTTTTTTAAAGTTATCGGAGTAATATTTTATGTAAATGGTGTAAAATTTCTTTCAATTAAAATCATTATTTTATCCCCTCTTGAAATTATTTAAAAATAGAGTTTTTTTTAACAAATAAATGCTATCAAATGTGATGCTTTTCAATGTAAATAGAATAAAAAAGTTAGCGCCAGTTAAAGGAACTTGATTATTTTCTTGCTTACGTCCCCCAGTGCACGATAGATACATTTAAGTTTAAGAACAGCAAAATATATATATTATTTTAAATAAGTATAGTAATGACAAAAGTTGACATTGATGCGGATTTTAAAGATTTATTTATTATTCAAAGACCTAATAGGTTACCTGATTTTTAACAAATTAGTTAGTCTTCCATTTAGCTTTGTGTATGTAATGCACCGTCATGTGTACTGAGAGACGATACACTCTCAGAATATCAGATGTCCATCTGTTACTAACTTCTATTCTCTTTGCATTGATCCATCACATGAACATATTAATTTTATTTGATTATTAGAGTCTATTCATCATTTAAGAGGTGAAAATGAAAAATGATTTAATTAGAATCATATCTAAAACAAACTGTTTACTTGGAAATTTTTACTGCCAAAAATGACAGCAAATAAATATAATTAGTTCTTGCAGATCATATGATCAGGTGAATGGATACTTAAGAGTATATATGGTGGCTCTACGATATGTCAGTTAACTAATTTCCTACCGTAGATGTGGTGGTGACCTGGTGGTCTAGGGGTAAGGTGTCAGACTTCTATGCTGGCGGCCGGGGTTCAATCCTCGGTCCCGGCACAGATTTATCTGATTTCCAAACCCTTCCTTCACCTCTGACAAGACATCTTGTGAGTGTGGGAATGCCAGGACTCCACCGTGGTTCGGATTCCACGTTAAACTGTAGGTCCTTCATTTCATCTCACAATCACCCTACCATTACACATTAGCGTAAGTGCGTATAACCCGAATGGGTAGTAAGACGTGGTGCTAATAATAATAATAATAATAATAGATGTGGTGATGTATCTTAATACGTGTTTTTACTTACATGTAACCCATTTTGATAGTCAAATGGTCTAGGTTAGAGGTTTCTAACCTAAGAGTAAGCGAAGGCCAAAATTGAATCCCCGAGTCTAATGACGGGTCGAGTCATAATAGCCTCATTTTGGTAAAATATGCAAATACGAGAACAGGTGTTTAATTGTGGATTAAATAATAAGTGGTAATTTAAAGATGATAAAACAATTTTTTTGACTAAAAATACTACTTTGATAAATTAATATAGATATATTATTATTATTAGCACCGCTCTTACTACCCGTTTGGGTTATACACACTTACGCTAATGTGTAATGGTAGGGTGACTGTGAGATGAAATGAAGGACCTACAGTTTAACGTGGAATCCGAACCACGGTGGCGGCCTGGCATTCCCCACATTCAATATAGATATATATGTATACATTTTAGTGACGCGTCATACTACCCGTTTGGCTCGTAATTTAATAGCTAAGCCAGTGGTCTAGGGATGAGTAAGCTGGAATTTAGAGGAAATGTACCCGTATTTTCTTGGAGCTAAAGTGGAAAAACATTTAGGTAAAAACATCTTGATTACACTGACCGGGATTGAACCACGATCAACCCATCATCGGAAGCCTATTCTATTGCAAGAGTAGCATCTTAGACTATGCGGTCACTGAAACGGGTGTCAATATATCACAGATGATGTAAGTAAGATATTAAACATGAAGATCAATTGAAGCTTTCACGAATTTTCCAATCAAAGTCAAAACTTTTTATTTATCGTATGAAAAATAAATTTTACTAAAGTAAATCACTTTGCCAGGAATCTTCTTGAACCGTAAAAGAAGGGATCACGGGCCGTGTGATTCCCTTGGGACATAAGTTTGAAAACCTGGTCTAAGGCATTTTTCTCAAAATAGACTGGACTGCCAATGACGGGGAGATTATGGTTTTTCATACTTTCATATGTATTGAGAATAGTTTTTCCTAAATTATATACACTCTATATACATGCAAATAAATAATCTTCTAGATATACTTTTTTCATTCCAAATACATTAGTTTAATTTGTACATATATGTATAACTCGAATGGGTAGTAAGACGCGGTGACAAAAACTATTTATGTATCTACTTGCATAACATTAAGACGTATAAATAAGCAAAGAGTTTTGATAAATTCATAATTTGTGAAATTATATTGAAACATATAAAGGCCTAATATAGCTGTAACAATCCTTCACTAATATCACAAAGCAAATTTTAACAAAAATCCCTTGCACAAAACCCATCCGTTTAAAAGTAAGTACGTTTTAACTATAAACTACTTTTACCAATATATTTTATATACTTATTTGTACATTACTTAATCAAAGTAGAGATTAAAGTTATGAAATTAACATAAAATTTTATTTCATCAATTTAATGAAGTAATAAAGATTTTACATAGTTAACACCTCTATTAAACCTTGAAAGTTGTAAATCACTTAGAATTAATTTTCTATACTTTTTTTTTGCGTGATAGAGTGATAAGGAAGCAGTAAACTTTCTATTGTATTTTTTTCTACTTGAACACATAAAATTTACAACGTGGGACTTCTAATCATATGGCCACTTTATTTTCTTCAATTTCCATATGCCATGACTGTGTATACCTGTCATATCATGTGCCGCCTGTTGCTTGTCCGTTTCCTTCGTCTCCCCTCTTTTTACCATTATGTTTTGTGTTTTTTTTTACCCCACTGCACTTGAAGGGACAAAGAATGGCGAGATATCCGCTCGCATAAATCTCCTAAGAGCTACTTACTTATTTACATTAATAGTGATACTGATAACAGTATTGTCACGCAAATCTAGCTACATGCTCACACTAAGAAACTCGACTAAGGCACGATTCACCGTTTTGAATATTGATTTTTTTTATCAGGCTTTGTGTTTTTTTGCTAAACAAATATAATATGAATGCAATTTTATTATAACTTTAAAAATATATATTACAAATGATAGATAAATCGAAACAATTTTTATTGATATATGGAAATAATATAAAATTGAATCCGTATTAATATTTTGTTGCATATGAGTCAAGTTATAAGATAAATTAAAATAACTCAATTTTTCAAATAATATTTTTCCAGTCTATGGTTATGATTCAAACTCTAGCCCTAACGTCTATGGTAAACCATAAAATAATTAAAAAACTGACGCCCCTTCCCGCGTGCCGGTTGTCACGATTATAAATTAGTTGAGAGTCATACATAAGGATATAATATCTTAGTTTATAACTGTTATGAAGAGACCATGTCAAGAAAGGTGCGGGGAAAGAGGGAAGTTTTGACAATGTGATACTGGGGGGGAGGGGGGATAGTATGAGTGCAGGGGGAAATAAAATGCGTGATATCACGCGAGAGACTTCGTGCAGTATTGACAATTGTAGCGTTTTCATGCGACCAACCAGAGTGCTCAACGGGAATGCGACAATAAAGACAACTAAATAGAGGGTAGAACTATATTTCATACAAATAGATTAATTGTGTTTTAATAAACAACAGTATTCATGGCTTTATCAGTTTTTTTAACTTGAAGTGATTAGTTCGTGTCCCAACTAAGTAGACGCAGGTGTATTTTCTTTAATACTATCCCACTTACCTCCACTCAAATTCTGGTATATTAACTTTAGATTCTACCTACCATATCTTTACTCTACCTATGTAAATAAAAGTATAGTCAGTAAGGGTAGAGAGAGACAGACATATTACACAATAAAAAATATAGGGAGCAAGCTTACCACAAAGTATTAAACCATGGCGTAGGTTATAAACCGGGCCCAGAATTTTATGAGTTAAGAATTCTAAAAAAGTCTTACGAAATGATCTAATAATAAAAAATAATGATTTTAAATAGACAAAATAATTACCTAATTATTTTTAGAAATCTCGTAATGAAGCATGTGACTAAATAAAACACTTACTTTACATATGAAAACCAAACGATATCTATAAAATATAAATATTTTAACAACAAAATTCTTCATCTCTGCTAAATAAACCATTGATTTACATATATCTGTTTTTTTTTAAAAAAAAGCCCCCTCCCAACGCAAATCTATCCGGCTTAACTGAAGTGTTTCTTTAGGAATGTGTATTTCACAACCATTGACCTACATGCAATGAAAATATAAATTTTATTGCCTACATAATCTTCTTATTACGACAAATGTGGGATTAAAAAATATGTGTGTATATTAATACATTTATAAAATATTACTTGTGTTTAAAAATATACCTATTTAACAGAAATGCAAAAATCTTTTTCAAAAATTCTTATAATTGATCCAAAAAGCACGCAGACCAAGAATATATGAACTTAAAATCAAAATGACAAATAATGGCCTATTATATAATATATTATTTCCCTTGTAAACATCCCTTTTTCTCAACTAACACAAAGCCTACAGCATTGAATAGTGTCTCTGTGGATTGGATTTTTTACTGGCTTCTGACATAGCATACTCAGTTTACGTTAAATCAGCCTGTCAAATACAGACTTATAAACTGGTAAGATATATATTTCTTAAACCAGTATCATTACAAAAGTTTTATGTTCATGTGTAATGGACAAAATAGAAATATGTCATATCATCAAATATTCGAGCCTTAGTTATAAAATAAGGTCACACTTCTAGTAAACTGAGTCTACTGTAAACGTATTCCCGATAATAATTGGTTCTTTCTTACTTTGCCGTTGAGTGAAGAATATAGAGAATTTCTGGCCACCCATCCGCTGCTTGATTGTTGGACGTTTTCAAAGCCACGTTAGTTGTTTCATGGCAATTTTTATTCTATTACGATGATCTTAGGAACCTTTAAAATATAGAAGAGTAGAAACATTTCAATTACTTAAAATCTGGTATGTTGGCGTAATCGGATTCATTTTCTTAGTATACAGTGTGGTTTCTTAGAGAGATAAGTGTTCTGGGCTCAAGTTCCTGTTTGGCACAAAAATGTTTTCCTCGATGAAATTATAACTTCCTCTCGCCACAGTGATTTGATTATCTTTCCAAGTTTTAAAATCATTTGACTTTTCCATATTTTTCAGTATTTTATTTCATGTAACTGATTATCTCTCAGAGGTATTTTATAAAATAATATATTTTACATATCTTTCATAATAGATAACCATTATAGAGCATACAATGGGGCTTTGTTTTATCAAAGAAAATGGTGACACCTGAAAACTTAATTTACACTTTAAAAGCAGTTACAAATGTAAATTATCATAAATGAGGAACTAAATTTTACACTTAGGCTTTAACCTAGAGTTTCGCTTTTGATTATTAGAGCAGCTACTGTGACCAAGTTATTAAAAGCCACATGCCCAATTAGAAAACATTATTGATATTGTTAGAATTTTATTTTATAATCACAATAGATTGTACAAACTTTGAAAAAATGCAATGTTATATTATTACACCATATATTTTATCAAAGGTTGTTTTAAATATTTTATTATACAATTTATAAATTGAATATTTATTTTATAAAATAATAATGACATTGCAATGCCAACCTTAAACAATAATATTACAACACTGGTCACTGAAATGTTTGACTGTGGGATTTACATTATAAAAAAATATATGTAATCACTGTTTAAACATATCATGAATTGAAGTTAAAACTAACAATTTGTGTCGCTATCATTGTTTGTAATTTAAATAATATAAAAAATATTAAAAAATAGTGAAATTTAAAGATTGATTTGTTTAAAATAAATATATGTTAGAACTAAACAGTGAGCTGACTAAAAACACCTATCCCCTAACCATTTTAAGATTTTCATGCCTATATAATAAATGTTCTACGTGTATTTGTCCCAAAATAATCTTGATTGATATAGCGGATTTGGACGCTCCAAGCATAGTACAGGAAGCCACATGCAACCTTCGAGAGTCGTTTTGCTCTAATAATCCAGCAACTAACCAATCACTGCTCTCATGGGTTCATGGTGTAAAAGACCCGGTCTCTAGAGGTGAGCCAATTGACCATCTTCTAATGGTCTATCAATCTACACCTGGCTTGTCTTGGGCTACTAGAATTGGCGTCATTAGATCTTAAGTTCTAAAGGGAAGAAATTAAACCCATTTAGAATCTAATTTTTAAAATATTTGGAACAAATTTAATAATACGAATAGTAAAATAATATAATAATTAAATTAACTCTATAAAACATATGCATTGTTATTATTGCCCCCCTCAGACATCCCAATAATTCTGCCCCTGGCCATTGACCCCCCACTGCTGAATCATGTAAATTATTTTATCTCCTAAAATACACAATACTCACTGAATACTTCCTTTCTTCCAAACTCTATCCTCTAAAGTATGCAACATATACGTGTATATAATATTTAGTTATTAGTGATAGTTAAGAATAACTTAAAAACAGGTCCTTCAAATTTTCTTGAATTCTCAATAACTCTACATGGTCTCAAAGAATTTGTCTGACTGTATCGATAAAACCAAGGACTTTGAATTAAAATGTCTTGAAGTAATTCAAAAAACTAATTAGTAAATCAAAAGCTACTAGGTAAGTTTGAACTCCAAATATAAAGATAATAATCTAAACAATAATTGTAATACATTTTTATGGAACTGGTGCATTTTGTATTTTGTTTTAAAAAGATAGTAATTTAATAAAACGTTGGAAGTTTACGGTTCAGAAATATAGAAAATTATGTACAAGTAAAGGACCGTAAAACAAGAAAAATAAGTTCTATTTAGTGATGAGAAAAAAAATTTAAATTTCAAAATTAACTTTTAGATATTTAATATTCAGATAAGTATATATATATATTATATATACATATTCAAATAAGTATATACATATATATACCTATCTGAATATACATAATTATTTTATGTTTAAATTGAGTTTTGAGATTGAAATGGATTTTTTTTTGCATTATTATTTTCACTGCAAAAAGGAACCTCAGATAAAATTAAATGATTATTTATTAAAAAATTTAAAAAACCATATTTATATAGATAACTTGCATTTATTAACAATAACATCACCTTTTTAGTTAGCTATATTAACCTTTGGCCAAAAAAAATACCTACACTTCTTACTATTACACACAAAAAACAACACTCAAACCAAAATGTCATATTCTTTTGTCTTGAACAGAAACAAAGCAAGAAGTAGATTCTTCGTTTAATTTGTCTCTTCTTTTTTTTACAGGTAGACGACTTTCGCTGATAAGATTGTGCGTATAGTCTAGTGACAACTTCAACCTCAACAGTTGAAGGTTTAATCTCAGCTTTTAAGTACCCTTCCTTTGTGTTCATTACTTACCCCAGGAAGTGTGTAGAGATAAGCCAGCTCTCTCTTACAAGGAAGGCCCAGGTTAAGTATAAGAAGGTTGGGAAGATGGCCCGGGAGAGAAATAGATAGTTGGTTGGAGGTTCATGGAGGGTGTCGTAAGTTCTAACCATGCGCGACTTTGTTAAAGAACACGGCAGCATTAGATAACAGATGTCATGGATATGTTTTAAGGGACCTTCTTTCTCTTCACTTTCTGACTGATTGATACAATAAGACGTAAATGAGCACATTAATATCAAAACTGTAAGATTACTAGAACTTCGTCATTTGTGAAAATAAGGATATTCTATGAGTTTTTATAGAACTCGGATCTCAACATTTTATATTAAAGCACACGGACGAGGCTTTTATTCTCGTTAGACACATAGCTTCTGATTCAAGTATCTGTACAGAAATCAACAGGCAAATAAAATCAAAAGGGTACACTAGCTTTGTGTGTAGTTAATTTTGAGCTACTGAACATTATAGAATTAAAAAACGTAAATTTGTCTTTAAGAGCATGTATGACTCAGTGTATGGATTTTGTGGAAGCCAAGGAAGTATTCATTGTTAGGGAGGTGGGGTGAAAGTTAGCAAGGATTGATTAAGTACAGCGTTGGTTTTTGAGTATGTATGTATGTATGTACGTATGTATGTATGTATGTATGTATGTATGTATGTATGTATGTATGTATGTATGTATGTATGTATGTATGTATGTATGTATGTATGTATGTATGTATGTATGCATGTATGTATGTATGTATGTATGTATGTATGTATGTATGTATGCATGTTTATATGTATGTATGTATGTATGTATGTATTTATGTATGTATGTATGTATGTATGCATGTTTATATGTATGTATGTATGTATGTATGTATGTATGTATGTATGTATGTATGTGTGTGTATGTATGTATGTATGTACGTATGTATGTATGTATGTATGTATGCATGTATGTATGTATGTATGTATGTATGCATGTTTATATGTATGTATGTATGCATGTATGTATGTATGTATGTATGTATGTATGTATGTATGTATGTATGTATGTATGAATGTATGTATGTATGTATGTATGTATTTATGTATGTATGTATGTATGTTTATATGTATGTATGTATGTATGAATGTATGTATGTATGTATGTATGTATGTATGTATGTATGTTTGTATGTATGTATGTATTTATGTATGTATGTATGTATATATGTATGTATGAATGTATGTATGTATGTATTTATGTATGTTTGTATGTATGTATGTATGTATGTATTTATGTATGTATGTATGTATGTATGTATGAATGTATGTATGTATGTATGTATGTATGTATTTATGTATGTATGTATGTTTGTTTATATGTATGTATGTATGTATGAATGTATGTATGTATGTATGTATGTATGTATGTATGTATGTTTGAATGTTTTTTTTGTTTTTTTGTTTTGTTTTTTTTACACTTGAGGAGGAAAAATCTTTCAAAGACACCGCTCATTTGAAATTGTGATGGTCGGTAGTGTGGGATTTCCACCCACTAAAAAACCTCCTCTGCTCTTTCCCGCACATAATTGCAGGGAAGACTGGGTCGGAACCGCGTTAGCATTACTTCAACCCAGTCCGTGTTGCGTCATATGACGTCCGCTCCTGTTTCACAGGTCTCTTTCTGAGATCTTTTCTTTAAGGAGGCGCTGCGCATACGCAGCGATTTCCTTCCAACTTTCTTCCCGCTGTAGCATATGGATCACTAGGCTCGCAGGATCGAGGGTCTTGCCTATGTTTGTTTCGGTTTTGGCTCTGCAGTTCTTCCAGCGATCGCACTCAAAAAACGTGTGCTCAGCGTCGTCGATTCTGTCCGGGCAGTACTTGCACCTCGGGGTGTGATGTAAGCCCATTTTATATAGATATGCATTAAACGAGCCATGTCCCGTCAGCAGTTGGGTTAGGAAGAAGTCTGCTTCGCCATGGTTTCGAGTGATCCAATCTTTGATGTTCGGGATCAGGCGAGCTGTCCATCTGCCCTTGTTGCAGGCCCTCCATCTATTTTCCCATTCCTTCTGCGTTTCCGCCTTCACTCTTGCTCTGGCCTCGGCCGCGTTGACGCCTCTAGTTTTGAAGTCATAGAGTTTTACTCTCTCAAATGCTAGTAGGTCGATAGGTGGTGCCCCCGCTATAACCAGAACATCTGCCTCGGAGACCGTGCGGTAGGCACAGGTCACCCTGAGGGCCCCTCGCCTTTGTACTGCCGCAATCTTTCACCGATAGGTCTTTTGCTTCAGGATATCTCCCATATTTCCGCACCGTAGAGCAGGATTGAGTGGAGTACTTCCAAAAGAACTCTTCTCTTTTTAGATCGTGGGCCCATTGTGTTGACCATGATTCTCGATAGGCTGGATACCGTCTTACTGGCTTTTATGCATGCCCTTTCTAAGTGTTCACGAAAGGACAGCTTTTCGTCTATCGTCTCTCCCAGATAGCGCAGTGTCCTTGTAGACGACAATGTTGTCACGCCAATGTCTACGTTAAAGGGTTTAGGAAACCATCTCTGACGCGTCAGCACAACCATCTCAGTTTTATGTTTGGCTTGTTTTAGCTGATGTTCTTCAAGCCAGGTTTCGACGGCGTCAATGGTCGACCGGACCAGGAGTTCGGCCTCCTCAACGCTCTCCGCCACTACTGTGGCCGCGACGTCATCAGCGAAACCCGTTAGCTGTACTTGCTTCGGCAAAGGAATCTCCAGTAGTTCGTCGTAATTTGCGTTCCATAGGTCGGGGCCCATGACCGAGCCCTGTGGTACACCAGCCGTTATCGGGTATTCTTGGGGGCCTTCTGTGGTTTTGACAATTAACGTTCTTGCGTCAAGATAATCCTCAAATATGGCCAAGTTTTCATTTTTTATGTTGAACCGATGCTCCAGTGCCTCCAGGATGTCATCCCATCTCGCGCTGTTGAAAGCGTTTCTTACGTCAAGCGTGAGGAGGATGCAGACTTTGCGTGATTTAAGGTTACCAGACCACGCTTCGGCTATAATCCCCACGATCTTCTTAATCGCTCCGATCGTCGATCGGCCCTTTCGAAATCCGTGTTGATTTTCGGCGAAGCCACCGACGTGGTCAATGTCGTTTCGAAGTCTCGTCCGTATCAGTTTTTCGAGCAATTTACCGGTGATGTCTAGCATGCATAGTGGCCTATAAGACGAAGGTGTTAAGGGGGGTCCCTTCCCTTTATCCAGGAGGACCAGTCTCTGGCGCTTCCAGACGGTAGCAAACGTGCCGGTTGCAAGGCACGCGTTATATGCATTCAGCAGTAGATCCGGGAATTCCTAAGCTATGATCTTAATCATCGACGTTGGAATGCCGTCGGGGCAGGGTGCCTTCCCTATTTTGAGGGTCCTAGCTGCATCTTGCAGCTCCTTGGCTGTGAAAGATGTAACTTCACCACTGTGTGAATAGTGACTTTTTACTCGTGTCGGGTGTTTTGGAAACAACTCCGCTACAATGTTGTTCATTATGGACGGGGGTTTAGGCGCTTCTGGTGAAGCCTTTCCGAGTTTTTTAACTACAATTTGGTAGGCTTTGCCCCAGATATCCCGTTCAAGATCGTTGCAGATTTCTTTCCACAGTGTCACTTTGCTCTCCTTGATGGTATGATTCAGCTCCTTTTTGGCCTTTTTGTACTCGCTAGAATACAAGGCATAGTCAAGAGTGAGTTTTGCGACTCTCGTTGCTCTACGACGAAGTTTAAGACATTTCTTTCGGAGCGCCGCGATTTCTGATGTCCACCAATATACCGGCCTGTGAGAGAACTGGTTTTTCAGACGCGGCATGGAGGCGTCATCGTTATCAGCACCAATTTCTCCGTCTCGCTACTAGCATTCAGAGTCGGGTGGAATTTAAGAGTTGACCAGCTTCGCGAAAGGGACGCTCGTAGAGCTTCTGGGTCAAGCTTTTTAGCGTTCCACCTCCGTTCTTCAGGGCCTTTTTGCGTTGCTGGAGTGGAAGGCACTTCAACACTGAATGTGATGTGTTGATGATCGCTACCACTGTATTCTTCCGAGACTCTCCAGTTCTTGATCATGCTGGCCATTCTTGAGGTCCCCAGTGAGATGTCGAGAATAGATTCGAGGTACCCCGGTCTTCTGAAGGTCGATGTGTTTCCAGTGTTCAGGACTGTAAGGTCAAGCCTTGCAGCAAAGTCTGCGACTTCGTTTCCTCTGGTGTCTGAGAAATCTGCTCCCCAATCGGCAGATTTAGCGTTGAAGTCGCCAGCTACAATGACTTCGCCATTGAAATCGCTAATAGCGTCTTCGATGCTAGCCAGCTTTTGGCGGAACACACTAATCCCTTCATTAGGTGAAAGGTAGACGCTCATGATGTAAGTCGTGGAGGTCTTTATCCAGACAAAACCTTCCCCGCAACCGCTTTTGCTAGTGATTACCTTGTTTGGATTTACAGTCCAAATCACCGCAGTGTTGGATTTATCAGTGAACCATGTCCTATCTCGAAGGTTTGAGTGTTGCTCGCAGATGATGCAGACGTCAATCTTGTCTTCGAAGACACGCTGACGTAGTAGGTTCTGCGCAAGCACGCACCTGTTCAAATTTCCTTGGTGTACGCGCGTCATTTCTGCGAGCTTATAGCTTCAGCTAGAGCAACACGGAATGCCTTACAGGCCCCGAGCAAGATATGTGGCACAGGCCGTCTTTAGCATCTTCGCCCGGTGTGCACAAAATGCATTTTGGCTGCTCAACACAGTCAGCGGACTTGTGGCTCTCTCCGCCACATTTGTAACATGATTTACTTCTGTCTGGGCCCTTGCAGTTGCGCGCATGGTGCCCGTATCCAAGACATTTGAAGCACCGCCTCACACTTACAACTGAGCGGATGCGACAGTTTACCCAGCCGACTTTAATGCGAGCCGTTTCTAAAATTTTATTAGCGCTTGTTTCGTCTATTTCACAAAACGCTGCTCGTTGTACTCGTGGAGTAATCTTTGTAAGATTGATGCGTCTTATCTCCACACTCTGTATGTATGTATGTATGTATGTATGTATGTATGTATGTATGTATGTATGTATGTATGTATGTATGTATGTATGTATGTATGTATGTATGTATGTATGTATGTATGTATGTATGTATGTATGTATGTAATGTATGTATGTATGTATGTATGTATGTATGTATGTATGTATGTATGTATGTATGTATGTATGTATGTATGTATTTATGTATGTATGTATGTTTATATGTATGTATGTATGAATGTATGTATGTATGTATGTATGTATGTATGTATGTATGTATGTATGTATGTATGTATGTATGTATGTATGTATGTATGTATGTATGCATGTTGTATGTATGTATATGTATGTATGTATGTATGTATGTATGTATGGTATGTATGTATGTAGGTAGGTATGTATATATGATATATATATATATATATATATATATATATATATATATATATATATATATATATATATATATATATATATAAATGTAAATCAACAGATCATGTTTTTTTTTCCGAGGAATCAATTTGACAACAAACATGGCATGGTGCACTCCATGGTCCCACAGAGCCCCAACCTAAAAATTGAGACATTAGCTGAAAGCTTGTAAGAAACATTAAATGAAACAAATACATTGTAGCAAAGAAATAAAGGTAAAAGAGCAATATTACATTCCACCAAAGATAGAAATTGTATAGCAATAATATGGACGTTTATTGAAACATATTGATAATATAGGATTTTCCCGGGTTCAACAAAGAGCATAAAAAGTCACTCGTATCCCAGACTTCCATTTAAAAATGTATTTGTTTACACCCTAAGCGTTATCAATTAGGTTTATAAAACACATTACATAGAAAATTTGTTTAATTTTAAATGTCTTACAACCTTGCAATGATAATTTATTTCACATCTGAGAGAGAGGTGGAAATATGATAAAGATTGACAAATTTGGCTTATGTAAATTTACCTCAAAGTATTTTTTATTGGAAAATGGCATATGAATTTTTTTAATGTTAAAAATAATGTGTTTAATAAAGATCATTTTAGCTCATATTTAGAAAATAATTATTTGGGTCACTTAAATAAACAAACATTATTATAGGGTTAAATAAATAATTTCCAAAATCCCTCTAGAAAATATTATTAAAATCCTAGATACTAAGTCTTAGCCTAATCAGTAAAATAGTTTCTGGTCCAGTCCTAGTAGCAGACAGTTAGCTTTACTAAAACACTTTATTAGGTTAAAGGGATCATGAAGCATCCAGACTATTTCAAATTAAAATTATATTACTATCACACTACTTTTTTTCTCTGAGGGAATGTAATAAAATACACATTTATATAAAGAAGAGAGAAATGTATATTCATCATAAATAACCCTACAAAATAATTTCAATATATTAACCCATATTATAGGTGACCTGGTGGTCTAGGGGTAAGGTGTCAGACTTCTGTGCTGAGGTTCTGGGGTTCAATCCCCGGTCCCGGCACAGATTTATCTGATTATTAAACCCTTCCTACACCTCTGACAAGACATCTTGTGAATGTGGGAAATGCCAAGCCTCCATCGTGGTTCGGATTCCACGTTAAACTGTAGGTCCTCCATTTCATCTCACAATCACCCTACCATTGCATATTAGCGTAAGTGCGTATAGCCTGAACGGTTAGTAAAACGCTGTGCTAATAATAATAATAATAACAATAATAATAATAATAATAATAATAATAATAATAACACATATTATATTCGAGCTACAAAAATATATATTCGCAATGGATGGACGAAGTTAGGTTGACTTCAATCAACACCTTATAAGTAACTAATAGATATTTCAGAACCAAACATTATTGAAAATTTCAAATATATTAAACACCCCATATTATTTGGGGCTAATTGTAAAATAAAGTGACTAGATAAGAATGTATGTGTCTGGTAAATTTTGTCAAAATATTTCGATGATTTCTAAAGTTATTAATAATACAGCTATCAAGACATAAACACTTTAATGTAAAATTTCATTTTCTATACATCAAGGGGAAATAGTAATAACAATACGTTGCTTAGCAAAACATTGTTTAGTGAAAACCTGCGATAGCATTTAGCTAACTCGCAATAAATCCAAATATTCTTCTCGTAATCTTCCAACATGGCGAGTGAGCGTACGGGGTCGGGAAATGAACTTGGAAAGCTTTGGATGCAGAAAGAGTTTTACAGCTGCGCTAAGGGAAGGGAGCCTAATTAATCGTGAAATATACCGGCCAACAGGGAGCAGTGTTAATTAAAGAAACTACCGGTGCACTCTCCTCAATTCTCCCTTAACCCCTTAATCAACCCTCCCCACTCCAACTTCCTTACTGCCATATCCTCTTTCTCCGTTTTCCCCTTCTTGTGTATTCTCATTTTCACTATTAATTGTTAGCTTTACTTACAACCTTCGCCACCTTTCAAGTTTAGCCATCCATGCAAAATTATTCGGTCGTTGGAAATTATCACTCTATTTTGTGCTCAGGGTAAATGAAATTATACCTTTCATGTTTTCATTCTTACGAAAGGTAAGGAGGAAGGTAATAAAGTTTTTTGCTCACAATATGTTGCTGTGGATAAATTCATGGAGGTAAAAATTCACTGCACTTAGTTGTCGTTTGCATAAACGAATAAAAATATTACAATGGTAAATTTTATATTAAGCTATGATGGAGAGTAAATTAAAATCATATATAGCTTATAATTGAAACATTTCTCCAGCAAGCAGCGATTAATCGAGGTAACGCTTAGAAATAAATAAATGGTACAGTTTATAACCCATACTTTCTTGCTCCTTTATTTAAATTATAGATTATACTTATAATTAGTATTATATGTTTGACTAAATAATTATGCCATTTATTTGAGGTATTTGACAAGCACTTTTTAAACGACTTATTATATTATCACCACACAACTTTAAACAAATTTAGATCTAAAACAGACTCAACATCAAGACTACAGCTGTTAATTCATCACTGTGAAAGGGAAACCCAAAATTCAACTTTGATAAATATATCGGCCAAATCGAAATGAAGTTGGGCCCTTAGCTCAGTAGACTGACGTGATACCGACTGAGCCGAGGTGTTGGACTAAACAACAAACATTATTACGGAAACACGCAATGGGGGAAAAAATAACAACACACTTCAACAGAGAGCATAATGAAATAATACACAAAGTTATAAAGTTGTTCTGTGCATATTCAACTCCCCATTTTTCAAATACCAGTTTAATAAAATCTATTTACTTATTAATGTTGATTTTATAAGATATTATTTTAAATAAAAAAATTTATTTTATGATTCCTGAAACTTTGAAATTATAAGCTGTTAGTTAGTACCTCAAAGAGCTGCGGATATATTATCAAAACTAATTTATATATATATATATATATATATATCCTGGTTTGATCCTAAATGTTACCTAAGGTGTGTACATTTTTATTAGTTGGGTCAATCTTGAAATGAATGATAAGCCAAGGGTTCTGGCGAGGGTTCTGGTGTTTCCCCTTAAATATTAGGGATAAAATACTAGTAGCATGCAATAACATAGGTAAATATGTCTCACGGTAAGTTTGAAATCTTCCTTTATAGTATTTAGATCTTTATTTTGGTCCCGACTCACACAATCCTCTAAGAGCATGTGATTGTCTAGAAGGAGAATCCTCCACAAGCTCTGTAGATTTGTTTAAATCAAAGCATCTTACTACCGGTTCAAGTGACGCATATAATATGATAAATTACCTTAATGGGGCACGAATGAAGAAGGAAGTATTTTAGGTGTAAGCTATCCGTATTTGCGTGGAAGGAGAGGGTAAACCATTGAGGAAAACCACACACTCAGTAGACCCGAGTGGTATTCTAACCCCATTATCCCCGTTTTTAGAGGCCAATCTAACACGAGTGTGTGACGCCATTGAGTTTAGACCATTCGGCCACTGAGGCGGGTAACTATGCAACTAAAGTATCAGTTTAGTAAAGGCATTGTTTGAAAGTGGTTAGCGTAACTAATCAAAGACCCAAATCCTCAGATCTAAAATAAAAAAATCCCTTCCTCCCTGTACCACCCACCATTCGGGTTATCGCTGCTACCAGAACTGATGGATGTTTGGATCGCGTGCCTCGCTGTCAACCTGTCTATCACGGACCGCAACAGTTCCTATGACCCCTCAACCTCCACCCATTCAACAAGCTGGTCTTCTTTGCAACACCCCTGTGCATACAAAGCCTTTGCCATCCTTCCAAATGGTCAAGTGGTTTGGGAGGACTACCGGAGCTCAATGAAACCTTTGTTCAAATTTAGAGAGCACCTGAAGAAATACAAAGGTTTGTCTTTATCATAACAATATTTCCATTAACTGTTATATAGGATCTTTCTAGTTTCCAAAAAATTTGCAATTAGTTAAAACTATATGGTAGGTTATTTGTGAGTATTAACATTAATTTTAGAAAGTTCTTGGAAAGTATAAAAATGAAATATTATTTCAGGCGTGCACACTATCATTCGCTTGTCTGGAATTTAGCCATTGTGCTTCAGACAATGTACAAACATTTGTGAGAATGGTTGATTTGACTTCGGGGAGACTTAAAACATATGTAACTACGTTGAGTAAACCATTGATCACTATAAGAATCCATTTTGTGATGAGATCCTGAAATAAACACTAATTTTACTTGGGAAATTAACGTTTACTTTAATAACTAACCGCTTATCACTAACTTTCAAAATAACTTTTATTTTTTGATGGACACTTCACCTGTTAGTACTTTGCTCGTTAAAACATATATTTGAAAGGGGATGCCTCATTTTCACAAATTATTATTTTTAGGTAATGCCTGGAATTCAACCCAAAACAATTCATTTTTAGAGAAAACGCCTTTTCGACTCAATAAAAGTGACATGTGGTACTAAAATAAAATAGATGAAAATATACTTTCTTAGCTTCTAGCTGCAATGCTTGAAGACATACTAACATTTATGTAACAAACAAACCCTTAAAAAGTTATTATGAATGTAAGTTAATGTAAGCACATTCAGTGTTGAAATAATCACTAACAATATCTTATTTATATGAGGTTTGTATAACTATTTCCCTTTAATATTTTAATAAAACTAAATTTTACAACTCACGTATAGTAATTTGGGTCATCTTTGAAAAAATGTATTAGCTAAAACTGCTGCATAATGATCTTATTAGCTAAAATTCTAAAATTAAAATGTATTGATTAGTTTTGATTGACTAAACGTATAGCCTATATAAACAACCATTAATTCAAATGGGATATTCCAATTTTATATAAAACCTCAGTCTAATTGTGCCATAGAGGAAAATGAAAGCATTTAAATGTTCTTAGTTATATTTTGAAAATGAAAGCAATAAAAATTATAATATTCGAGGAAGGTTTTGAAACACCAGTTAGATTCTGTTTTCTGAGTTTACACCTAAAATTAAACGACCTCTTCAAATACGCTTATACATATCAACGTTGCAATTAAAATCCTATTAATTTAAATTTGTTTTCACTCTCATTTGCCATTTTTGCTTATGTTTTGGATTTATTATTTTCAATTAAGTTTCTACAATTTGTGACAAACCTACTAATGGTTAATGATTTCCCCTGAGTAGTTTTATACATACAATTATTAGGTTTGAGAGCAAACATTCATATAGTCATAGAAATTTAGGATTGGTGCGTAAGCTATCATACATATTGTAAGGACATGAATTTGGTAAATTATTCTGAAGTCCTTTTTCATATTTTAGCTATCACTTAAGCTTCTTGAACCCTTCCTTTCTTTTCGTTAGTTCCAAAAACTAAAAGACTAAAAACATCTTAATTTATATGTATTTTGTTTATTATACATACTTTAATTTTATTAATTTTTATTTGTGTGTATAAGGTTCGAATGACTATTAAAATGAACATCTTTACCAATATTTAAATTAAATATACAAATATTTTAAGTATTTAATTTTTCTTTACATATTATTCTTGTCATGTTTTCTTGATATCGATTAGTTTGAAATTAAAAGTATTTCATGTGAAAGATTAAAATTTAAACCGCAACAGTAATTTTAATTGATAGATATTTGATAATATTAAATCTTCATTCTTATTCTTTTATTCCCTTCTCCTTATTTGAAGGAGAAGGGAATAAAAGAATAAGAAAGAGATTTAATTTTATGATTAATACTCTTTACCAAATAAATATGACCATTATTAAAAATATAGATATTTTTAAAAATGGGTTAATTGTTTGTTATTGGTGCTGTGTTGGGATAATTTTTTTTTCTTTGAAATATTAATCACTTCACTTTTAGCATGTGAATACTTTTGATATTACTTCTTTTGTATTTGTAAAATACTTCACGTAAATTTGATATCAACAACATAATGTCCATTGTAGATAGTATTTTTATAAATATTAGTTTTTTATGTATTTTAAAGGAATGAACTCCGAATGCCAAATTTTAATTTTAATCCCACAATGAGAATTAATTATTTTTATGAGTTTTGAAAATTTGCCTCCCTCTCCCCTCACCACATTTCTACGATTTTCTCTCGGGAAATTTATATTTTGACTTAGTTATTTGAGGGGTCCTTCTCTCTGGCTTACAAATTTTAATTTTCTATCCAATATAAAAGTTGTTTTTATTAATTTTGAAAGTTTTAAACCCCTCAAACCTCCCACCTCTTCCCTCGATATGTCCAGTTAGAACTTATAAATTTCATTTTTTAAGACTTTTTCTTATCTGAAATTGTCCTACTTGCCTTCCAAACTTAAATTATATGCCATACTTAATAGCTATTTTTCTAATTATATCCTACTCTCTCTCCTAATTACTTGAGTCCCATTGAAATAATTTTTCAGAACCTTATGATTATTTGGAGTGATCCCTTTACCTTCCATTACAAATTTTGTTTTATAACCATCTTAAAAGTTTTTTCTCACTAAAACTCCATCCCCCTCGCCACATTTTTAAATTTCCTGTTTATAGATTGTTTTAGTTATATGAGGCAAGCACGCTAACTTCCTGCCAAATTTCAGTCCTATAACTCATCTGGAAGTTGGTTTTGATTTCCGGGCATAGATCGTTTCAGTCTTATATGCATATATAATTTTGGATATAGTAAATAGTTTGTTGTGGTTATCTGAATTAATCCTTTTACAATATAATACAAATTGATAAAGGATTGCGGATGTTTAAGATGAAAAAAATTTGTTCTGGGCTCACTATTAATGTTTCTTCAATAGTTAAACAAATGATCCCCTACAAAATTATTGCGTTTTACCCATGAAATATAATATTTATGACTATAAGCTACTATTAAAAATATTGTAAGATAATCTTGAAATAATAAAGGTAAAAGTAATAAAAATGTTTTATGTTTAGAGGTTACAGCTATTTTCTTTAGCGTAAATAGACTAATGGAAGTCCTTGTTCACTGAGATGAGGTACTGGTCGCTAATGGACATCCAACCATCGTGTTTAGTCATAAAACTAATAATATCTGACAGTATAGATCCAGTGTATTAGTTAAAATTTAAAATTTCTTCTTTTTATGTAAAAACCAATTGCTTATATAGTTTCCATGATAAAAATAAGTTTTTGAAAAGTATTCTGAAGCACAAATAGGAGTGGTGGGTGGTTCCACTCTCCAAGGGAACACAGTTCCATTACTACTTCCTAACCTCTATACACCCGTCCATCCAGAAGAAGCATAAAGCAGGTCTTCCAGAGCCCATCTCTCTAGGAAGGCCGCAGTCTCTTTGGGATAATCACACAAAAGGAGAGAGAAAATAAACTGCAGAGGAAATGAGAGATATCAGAGAATAGCAGAGGTATGGAGTCACACACAAAAAAAGAATATATAATATATAAAATTGTGTAAATAAAAAAACATTCAAAGCTTTTCAGAAGACTTTATATATATATATATATTATATATATATAAACTTTTCTGAAGACAAACAGTAGGAAAGGGAACTGTAAGAATGGTATATTGGAAATAGATCCAACGTAAAGCAAGAATAAATCAATATTGGTCACAATACATCATTAAATGTAAGAAAAATTAAGTTTAAATCTAAAGGGGAGTATTTAATAAAATTCTACTGAATTTGGTTGATTATTAAACAGATTTAGAGGAGAGGATATACACATAAAGGTATTAATGAAACGTAGCATAGAAGACGAGCGAGAAAGAGGAACAAGAGTAATCGAGACAAGGAACGTAGCTAGCTATCTCGGCCTCGTTCGTCCCGCGAGGTATTACGTTCGACCACAAGACCACTTGTGAACTGAACCAGAAAACCCAACAAATAATAATAATAAACACAAAGCTGTGAGCATGGCGCACGTATATCCAGTATCAACACCTTCAACTTAACCTTAGCCGATCTGCATCATTAGGATGGAGGCGCCTGACCTCTTACCCTCAGAATGGAGTTACTTCGCCTGGTAATCCCATTGAGGTTCGGGCGTTAATCAGCAAAGTGGTAAGGGTGCTGTGGGAATATGGGTTGGAACGACCAGTGAGATAAAAAGTAACGTGGGTAAAAGGCATATACTTTCTCACTTCCTTTACGTTTTTATTTTATTTTTATAAATGCTTTGAACCCTTCCCATTTACATTTTGTTTTTTCTGGATTAAAGTATATTTACCTTAATTTTAAATAATAGTTTGGAGAAATTTCGATATTTTGACTTTTCCTCTTTTATCCTAATATAACGACATTGAAATTTGGTCAAATATTTATTAATCTATTTTATAAATATAAATCATAAAATGAATAGTTGTGAAAATAGTTCATGATCTAGTTTTTAATGTGTGCAATCAATATTACCTGAGAGATTATTTACATTTATAACGTAAACAAAACGTAATAACTTATATTTACAGCAACAAAAATATCAAGAAATGCTGGATATGTATTATATTGCTTATGTAAATAAATTAGATTGTGCCATCCATTCGTGTGTATATTTTTAATTGGAGAACTATATAGCTATGTATTTAAATAAAAATGTTATAAGTGTCTTTCCTTCCGCTTTAATTGTTTGAACACTTCTTAAATGTGATAGAAATATGAGATTTGGCTAGCAGCCCATAAGACCAGAAAATACAAAACATAGACAATTTCAAAATAAGATTTCGGTTTGGAGATTGGGGATTTGTATCTGAATATAAAAAAAACTTTGAGGAGGGGTAGAAATATGAAATTTGGTGAGCAATTAAAAGAACAACTCCCGATAATTATATAATTCTATAATTTAAAATATCTAAGTGATATTTCTTTGTTCAAAATAAATATAGCCAATCTATCTGTGTTTTATGATTCTTAAATCTGGTAGGCATATATAGGGCCGACCTGAAATAACTATAAACTTATAAAAGGGAACACAAATAAATATATAATACTAGATAGCTGTTGCCCGCGGCTTTGCTCGCGTGGAAATTGATTATATACAAATACGAAAATATACATATGTATTTACAGATTATTTAAAATATTACGTTACGTTGATGACCATAACTTGACCTCAGATCAAAAATAATGCAAGTCCGATACAAACTTTCACCCCCTTTTTTATCCCTTATTAATAAAATTTCCAAAATTCCTGAAACACGTATTTATTTGTTTTACGTCAATAACCGAAATACAAAATTTTGTTTATGTAACTTTCAAAATGACGGACTTTCATACATATTATCATCCCCTATTTTGACCCCTTTGGGGTGGAATCTTCTAAAATCCTTTCTTAGTGGGTGCCTACATAACAAAATGAATATACAGTCCGAATTTCATGCTTGTAGCCTTGATAGTTTGCGCTCGGCGATGATGAATCAGTCAGTCAGTCAGTCAGTCAGTCCGGACATGTTATTTTAAAAGTATAGATTGGTGCTAGGGGGTTAATAAACAAAATAAAAATTTTGTGAAGTATAAAAGTAAAATTTGCCAGGATTATAAAAGCATAACTCCAAATAACTAAAGATATAAATAATATATGAAATTCTATGTGATTATTGGTTAAATGGGAGTTAAGAAAGTTCTCTTACAAGTATATTAAGAAACCTACTTAATGTGGCAGATGATTGAAATTCGTCAGTCATGTCAGTCAGATTATCATTAACTAGTATGTATAAACATTTTTTCTCTACACAGTTTTAAGAGTATTAGTAAAAATTAGTAAAATTATGAAAAAAGATTTATTTTGTAAGTTTTCAGTTCATATTGATTGTAAAAAAAATATTAATGATGAAGCTTTGACTATGAAATGTATTTAATATTTGTAGTATACAAAGGTAATTTAGATATTAAATGCATTTTAAAACAAAGTATATTTATAAATTTATTTATTTTTTACATCAGATTTTAGAACCAACCTTCACAAATGAATGTAGCCATATAGTTAAAATACTCTTTGGTTAGATAGGTCTGAATTCTCAGATCAAACCTGTAACCAAAAGTAGCTCCTTCGTGGGAAGTAAATATGCCAATACCCAATTGACATAGTTCGTTAAATTGAACATGTAAATAACGTATTGCCTACCATTTTAAAACCCATCAAATAGGTACCAGTATCATCGTTTGTAAACAGCCCACTATTTGGGAACAATTCGAGTTTTGACTAGGAGGAATGGTTTTCCCCTCTCTCTCACCACTAAAATATGTGTAGGCCTATATTTCCTCTAAATTATATCGTTCTTATTCATAGCCAGGTGGTGTAAATCATGCTTGGATAAATACTAAGACGTGACACACAAACTACTATAATATTTATCTTCAAACTAAAATTAACATTTTAATCAAACTATAATTATGTTAATATTATTCCAGGGAACACCTTTTCTTGGATTAAATAGACTTTATCTAGGATTTTTTTTTTTAAACAATTTAAGTAACGAGAAACAAATCCAGGTGGTTCCCCAATATTTGCTCTTTTCGACTACATCAAAGCTCACCAAAAGTAATCCAATTAAAATTAATCACCAAGATCACGCAGACCTTTAAGATCTCAACACATCTCCCCCACCCATGCTTTTAATAAGGAATATACTATTGAAGAAAGTATTGTTTCTACTCAGAGCATCATTTTTAGCGTCTGTGTTTTAGCGACTCCTTGTAATATATGTCTGTGGTGCGTGCAGAGCAAAGAACGGACCTCAAAACTTGCAAACTGTTCTACTTGCCTTTACCCTTAATTAATCTCCAGATATACGTGATTAATGAATGACCTCAAAGCACGCAAAGGAAAGGGGTAAAAGCAAGAAGGAGAAGAGGTAAGTTGGTACAACACTGTGATGAAATAATATTGTTGTAATACGTCTTGTTATCAAAAGAGAAAATATGGAAACTTTTGTAAAGTCAGGGAATTATGATGGTCCAGTTTATGTTTATATAAGTTGAGTAATCGTAATGACCGTTGATAAACGTTGTTTTAGATTTATTAAATATTTATGAATATTTTTTTTAGATAATAATTGTTTGAAATGTATATTTATAAAAATTAGACATTTTATTTATTCTAGAAGTGCTACAAAATATTTGAAATAAGATTCACATTATAATATGATAGGAAACGCCACATTAATTTTGAATAAATATACAAATTTAATTCTATCAAAAAATCTATAAGCATTTATATTTTGATTTATTTAAATACAATTTTGCATTAATAAGTATAGTATAAATATTAATATGAATATACATTTTTATGATTTATTCTTATTATTTTGATTGAAGTGGTTAGTAAAATAATGTGAATAATAAAATAATGTGGTTTGAAATAAGTTATTTCATAACTATACAAGTCAATTTATGTTACTTAGAACGTATAAAAAATTATTTATGGATTATAAAGATGTTTATATTATTATAAAATTAAAGAAATATTATGTTGTTATATGGCAATCAAATTATAAATACGTTTATTCAACATTAAACACTCGCATAAATAAACATAAGTCAGAATAAATGTAAAAGATTTGCAGTTTTTATAAAAAAAGGATACTTTAGATAACCTAAAAACGTGTATAATATGGCTAAGATATTACATTTAATAATAGATCCATTAACAAGCCAAAAGCTTTTGCAAGGCATAACACAGTGAAATCAATTTGGATGGACACGTTTGCAAATGCGATTACACTAGCAGTAAAGAATTAAGGCGATGTTTTATTACAAGCGACCTGTAATTAACGTAGCCCCACCTTCACCTCGTGATCTTATGATAATTACTTCCACTTTAATTAAACCAGAATGCAAATCCTGAAAGTTTGAGTGAGGTGATTGAAATGGAAAGGTAAAGTCACCCAAGTGGAATATATCTGATCGCATGGTATGAGCTATCAGACTATGGTGAACAATATCAATGCAAACTGAATTAGACTGGTAGTACTTCATTCGCTCTTGACTGAAGTACAGGACGTCTGTAAAATAAAATGACGTGTACACGAATCAACCTCACTCGATACTTATTTGTTATAAATTATTGGATCAGTATTAAAATTGATCAGTATTGATTTACGAGAATAGTGTTTAGGCCTGTCTACAAAAGTATTATTATAACATTAACCTTTGCCTTAATTTACATCTATTAATATTTCCAGTCTCTATCCTGGGTCAGTTTTTTATTCAAGTCATATATTTCTTCCTACCTGGCTAGGCCTGTCGTAACTTCATATGCCTTATATTATAACAGGCAACACATCCAGTCGCCAGAGGTTAATTCATCACTGTGAAAGGGTAAGCCCACATTTAACCAATGATAAATTTGTTAGCCATACCGTGAATTGAACCCGGAACCCATAGTTCAGTAGACAGACACGCAGAGCGCAGGACTGTAACAGTAACCAATCCATCAAACACCTAATTCTCAATTAAGAAGCGCATGTAATATTAGACATTTTTTTAGTAAGAGGAAGAAAAGAAATTAAATTTAGGTCATAAGAGCAGATAAAGTAATGAAATAATATATAATATTGTATATTAAAAGGCAATGTACAATAGCCATAGCTAAAAATCAGTATGGGAAGTTAGTGTCTCAGAATGACTCATCCAAAATCTCTACAGGTAGCCTCCATGTTGGCGGGCCGGGAAAAACGTACTTATCGGTCTGGCTGAATGGAGCAGCCAGCTCTCTGGTGGTGACAGGGATGGATGGGGCAGGGGGGGGGGGGTGTAAGCCTCTTTATAGTCATCTGTGTGGGGAGTTCCCCACTCACCACATACTAGGTGGCTGGTGCGTATGTCGCCTCAGCCAAAGATAGCTGGTGAGGATACATCCCGTTCAGCATATTAGGTTAAATGCATCGGGAAACCGTAGTTATACCCAACGCCTAGTTTCTGGCCGCCTTCATGGTGCTGGTGTCACTATGGACGAGGAAGGTTAACTCCTCCCGCCAAGGACAAGAAATAGGCAAGGGCGGGAGGGCTAATGACATACCCGGTGATGACGGCCTAATAGACTAGCATTAGTCGTGAAGTGGGTTATGGGTTCTCTAGGGCGGGATGATGTTCCCCAACATGGGTACCACACGCTATGCTGGCTACGGCACACTGTGGTTTGCCGGTCACAAGGGTATCTCACTCAGATAAACAAGAAGCATATGTAGTGGATAGGCGTCCCTGTCCACTGTGAGTTCCATCATCAAAACATCAAAGAATATGATTATCACGTTTCCTGTCAAAGTCATTTGTGAAGATATCAAATAAAGTATCTCTCAGCTTCTTAGATTCAACCGAAAAACCAAATACACAAATGAAGGCTAAGATCTACCTGAGAGGATGTGGAATTTTCACTAAAACAGTTTCTTTCTGCAATGTATCATACCGCTCTCTTTCATTTTCAATATGCCTTTCAATTATAGTAGTCTGAATAAATATTATATACTAAAATGTGTACTCGAATAAAATAAGAATGTTGAACGTTACCTGTGTATTTTATTTTCCATTTTTGTTTTCTAATAAATAAGGTTAAGGCGTCTAAGAGTACGCATCGTCTAAGAGTACGCACATTAAGATTTCAGCAATTGGCAAATATGGGAAGTGATTTGGTTAGCACACATTGGTTGTGACTGTCGACAAGTTTGTTTTAGCTTTTTAACTTCGGTTAACTAAATTCCGTACGGCTGTGGGAGGTAATAATCCATTTTCAGTCAATAAACTGTAATTTTTTTAAAAGTAATTATAAGCTCTCCTAAATAAATAAAAGTAGTAGACCTAAATGTTTTTTATTTTATAATAGTGTGATTCGTGTGGAACAGAATGACGTGAAGCATAAAATTTTTGTCATAAAAGGGCTGCTATCTAGCGGTTATAATTCAAATTATTGCAGGAGAGTGCAAGAGTTAGCAGCTAGGTAACTGCCGAAGGTCTGTGCGTACTCTTGCCCTCCGTGACAAAATTGAAAACCGTACATGATAATTTACATGCTCTGTGCTTTCTTTTAATTTAGTAACAATTTTTTTTCTTTCAGATAAATAACATTTAGCATGGGGAAATACAAACGAACCAGTGAACGGAAGCTGATATTCACTCAGGAAAAACTTAATGAAGCAAACAAAATGATTGCAGCAGGTCATACATAGTCAACGACAAGTTGCAAAACATCTTGGTACAAATGAATGCACGCTTCGTAAACGACTTAAAGCTGTAAGCTATATATATTAAGGGGAGTGATATCTCCGGAGGGGATATTTTTTAGTTTTTTGCTTCTAATTTTATGTTTGAAATTAAATATCAAAAGTGGTGACTCCACAGTGATCAGAAAAATTATTCCCACTATAAACACGTAGTGACAGAACTTGTTTAATACAGAATAAAATAAAATAAAAATCTTACCACTGTAGGGTGTTAATAGGCATACTATGGCAATCATTATCATTCAATTACATTATCAAACTTATTTTAATTTATAAAGAAACAATATGAAACACCTCAACTCAAATGCTACATTGCCTTTTAAAATTTCAGGTTTATCATTAAACTGGTAGGATATGTTTCAGGGCACAGTTCCTAGATCGCTCGGAAGGTTCCGAAATGCATTTACTGTAGATATGGAAAATGAGCTGGCAGAACTCTGTCGGCAGCTGGACTCCAGATTTTATGGCTTGACAAGAAGACAACTGATGAAGTTATCTTTCGAGTTTGCAGAATTTAAAGGAGCCAGTAGCAGGTTCAATTGTAACAAGAAGATAGCGGGTAAAGCATGTGTAGTTGGATTCTGCAAACGGCAAGGCCTCTCACTTAAAAATCCAGAACAGTGCAGTTTAGCGCGTGCGATGGGATTTAATAACGTTCTAGTTGAGATTTTTTGTGGGAATTTAAAAAACTCCTATGAACAATACAAATTTCCACCCAACATAGTCTTAAACATGGACGAGTCCGGATTTTAGAATGTTCCGAATTAATCTCCAAAGGTCATTTCTACCAAAGGAAATAAGACGGTCTGCAAAGTGTCTTCGGGGGAAAGGGGTCAACTAGTCACTGCTGTTTGTTGTCTGAGTGCAAGTGGGTTCTACGTTCCACCGGCTTTGATTTTTCCTCCCAAGCGAATGAATCCTGAACTATTTAAAGATGCACCATACGCAACCTTGCCTCTTAGTTCAGAAACAGGTTATATAAATTCTGAAATTTTTATTGATTGGCTATAGCATTTGATTTCCACGTAAAACCCACTAAAGAAGATCCTGTGTTACTGATCCTAGATAATCACGCCTCTCATTGCTCCCTACCTGCAGTTCTCTTTTGTAGGGAGAATAACATTACGCTACTTTCTCTACCGCCACACTCAAGTCACAAGATTCAGCCACTTGATAAATGTTTCTTTGGGCCTCTCAAAGTAGCCTACGCACAAGAGGTTGAAAAATAGTTGGTTACACATCCAGGTCAAGCAGTCACACAAATGCAAGTAGGAACTTTATTTCGTGCAGCTTACTCAAGAATTGCCATATTAGTAAAAACTGAACGTGCTTTCTCATCCTCAGGTATTTTTCCGTATAACCCGGACGTTTTTTTAGATGAATACTTCGCTCCAGAAGAGGTAAACTACCGAATTGAAGCAAATGAAACTGATAATTTTGCTGAGAATGCTATAGAGCCAGCTTATAGCACTGTGCAGTCATCTACAAATATTATCGAACGGACTGAAGACATCTTGGCAAATTCTTCAAATACTGTGTTATCTGCCGAACATATCCATTATCAAGAAAATGACAGTAACTCTGCTCCCAACCAAAGGTCATTGCAGGGTATAGACTCAATCCATCCAATTCCTAAAAGCCAAAACGAAAAGAAAAGACACAGGGCACATCAAAAGTCAGAAGTTTTGTCAGCAACACCATTTAAAAATTGTCTTCTACAAAAAGAAAAGGAGAAATTAGAGAAAGAAGAGAGGAAAAATCAAAGAAATAAGAGAAAAATGGAAAATGCTGCAAATAAACTTGATTTTTCGAAGCCATTTACATCAAAGAAAGCATCCTTACCAAAATCTGTCAAAACAAATAAAGAAACTTTTTGTGGAGGCTGTGGAGAATTGTTTGAAGAAGACTGGGTGCAGTGTGGCAGCTGTTCTGAATGGTGGCATGAAGCATGTTCGGCATATGATGAGATTGGACCATTCGTGTGTGATAACTGTTAGTGCGTACTCTTAGATGCTAGTGCGTACTCTTGGAATACATGATGCGTACTCTTAGACTATAGGGCGTATAAGAGTACGCATTTACATATCTCAATAAAAACATTATTTTATCTATTAATATAAGATTATTTTTGAGGTTTCGTGCTGTAATATAAAGCAGCACAGAGCATTAGATATAACCATGTGTGTTTTATTGATTAAGTTTTAAAAATATAGTGTTTATGACTTAAAATGTATTAGGTGCGTACTCTTGGACGCCTTTCCCTTATACCAAACAACTATTAAAACTATTAAAGCATGCCATTGTGTTGTATTCTGTCAATTGTCCTGGGATTTTATTTGGAATAATCTATAGTAGTTTATCCTAGCTTTTGAATTAAAATGATTAAATAAATCAATTTATTATTTCTTATGATTTTTTTCAGTTTTCATGTTTGTAAATTTGTCGCCCTTTTTTAGTGGTTTTCCTATAATTTCAACCAATTTTAACTTTCTAACTCATTGAGAAAAACTATTATTAAAATATAAATGCATACATACACACATACATACATACATACACACAATACACACAACATACATCTACATACATACATACATACATACTACATACATACATACATACATACATACATACATACATTACATACATACATACATACATACATACATACATACATACATACATACATACATACATACATACATACATACACATACATCATACATACATACATACATATACATACATACACACATACATACATACATACATACATACATACATACATACATACATACATTAACATACATACACACATACATACAACATACATACATACATACATACATACATACATACATACATACATACATACATACATACATACATACATACATACATACATACATACATACATACATACATACATACATACATACATACATACATACATACATACATACATACATACATACATACATACATACATACATACATACATACATACATACATACATACATACATACATACATACAATACACATACATACATACATACATACATATACACACATACGTACACACATACATACATACATACATACGTACATACATACACACACATACATACATATTTATATAAGAAAACTTAATACTTTTATAAATGTAGACTATGCCCTAACGTTGTTACATTTATTATTTATTTAGCACATTTAACGCACTCTCTCTGAAAATACTAACTTCATGAGAAACGGAATCTTAAAGACTTAAGCACTAACCTAATTCTAGATTAGATTCAGCAACCTTTCTCCCACGTTTCCTTCTCAGTCTACTGAGAAATGAAAAACACTAATATAACAAATATACATTGTTTGGCCCTGCCAAGAGTCAAACCTGGCACCCCTATATTAATAGGCCCATATGTAATTTAGAATAATGTATTGGAATATTTTTAATCCAATTAAAAATCAGTAAACAGAGAACTAACATTTTTTATATCCATTGAAAATATTACTTCAAATATAGAGCCAACTTAATTAATATAAAGTATATGTGTTTATCTAAAAGAGGATATGAACAGTATTTTTTTAAATAATACTTGGCTTATAGGGTTGGTAAAAGGTAATATTGCTTTAATGACGTTCGGCTTGGATCGGAAACCAGCTTTCTTTGTCACAATTAATCCAAATAAGACTAGTTCGGCACCCATGTTTACATGCCCACCAATATAGTTATTAAGGTTTGAGAGCCTTTAGTACAAGAGCACTAGTTATAGATTTAGAGATTTAAAGACATGAAATATAATTTTACTTTGAAAATAAGGTTAATTAGAAATTAATAATAAAATAGCTCCATTGCATCAGCTATGAATTGAGTATTACCAACCAAGCCGCCACTGTCTGATGGTAGCTATCTATAGTGCCAACATCTGCGGATAGAGTGTGTCATGTTGTCAAATAAAAAAATCCTCTAGCTGTTTATCTCAGTTGTCTAGATTGAAGCCACTACCTTTTCTTTCAAGTACATAGCTCCTCATTTATACGCATAGGGCTGAGCAGAACCCGATCTATAACTACTGCTTAACATAAATTTGGAATTACTGAGGATCGAACCTGAACTCTCTGTACCTGTATCCAGGAGCTCTGAGCACTAGACCACAGAGAAAGTATATTACTATTTAAATATATAATAAGGAAATATAGAATATTGATACAGAAGCAAGTAAATGCATATACAACATTGCTAAAATTAAATTATATTTACAACTTATCAACTCTGTCATAAACTTCAACTCTTTTAAGCATTATATTCAATGTAATATTAATATATTGTTATCGGGAAATTAAATATGAATAACAGTAAATGTGTTTGAGTTCAAGTTTCCCATATCTTTGTACATACTTAGGGCCGGATTTATAGTTTAGATTTGGAGAGTAAATTAATCTCCTAGGATACGAATAACAAGAAGTTCAGTTTGAATTAGGGAATTTATTGATGTCCTAATCTTGACATCCCTCGCACCACTCAACTGAAAAACCAGCCATAATCTCGTATTAATCTGTGAGGACTGAACTGTTGTCATGTGCTAAAAAAATATATAGTATCCTCTAATTCAGTGAAAGTATATTTTGACTAAGGGGTGGACTGAATAATCTGAATTTTACAATATTAATTAATATTTATATATTAGATAATACATGCTCCCTTTAGTTCTTTAAATAAGGATGATGGCAGTTTGGTTTTGAGTTGGTATTGAATGTATCGCAAAGGTTGCAGAGAACCATTAGCGTGGTTAAAAGCATTCCAAGAGTCACCTCGTTCAGCAGAGAGAGTATATTTTTAAATTATTTGCCCCAAAGGGAACTACTTGCCCTTTATGATGCTATATATTCCATCTACCTTATAATTATCACAATTCTCATCCATGGGCAAGGTAAAACGGTGATACGCAGGGTAAGTGCAAGGTAAAACGGTGAGACGCAGGGTGAGTGCAAGGTAAAACGGTGAGACGCAGGGTGAGTGCAAGGTAAAACGGTGAGACGCAGGGTGAGTGCAAGGTAAAACGGTGAGACGCAGGGTGAGTGCAAGGTAAAACGGTGAGACTCAGGGTGAGTGCAAGGTAAAACGGTGAGACGCAGGGTGAGTGCAAGGTAAAACAGTGAGACGCAGGGTGAGTGCAAGGTAAAACGGTGAGACGCAGGGTGAGTGCAAGGTAAAATGGTGAGACGTAGGGTGAGTGCAAGGCGATTTGACCCTCTTTCAAAGGGAACCTTTAAATGTCGATTCGATAGGCTGACCATAAGCTCTTAAGATGATGGTATATTCCCAGAACCAGTACCAAAGAGAGGAATTGTGTGGTCCTCCTTTAAAGAGGAGGTATTTAAAGGTGACTCAATAGGTTGACTAAGCATGTAAAGGGCACAATAGAGGCCCCAAATAGATGTAGGTCCCGATAATAGTGAATCACCGTCGAGATGGTGGGTGCCATTGGTATCACATCCATAGTAGATTAACTCTAATTAATATATGAGGACAGGTAGTTCACAGAGGTCACTAAGTCTCCATCAAAGATTATCATTCGATAATATGTATGTTATGTTTTTAGCTTACTCCATTTAACTCTTATTGTAGTACATTTTACAACTAATATATATACCAAGCAACTTAACTTTTTATAAAGTTAAAACATAATTCAAATATCACAATAACTTTAAGTGTTTATTTAAACCCATACATTTCTTTAAAATTTAATTATTGATATAATATCTAGGTCTTAGCCTTTACTATACTTTTATTTAGTTTTGTTTCTAAGAGAGTAAATTTAAATTATTTCTTTAACTGTTAATTGCATTAATGATCTTGATACATCTTGATACAGGGATTGCAAAACTTAAAATTATTTCTCTTGGTGTTCATTTCAACAGTGACACTATGTAGGATAACCAATTTTGATAAAAGGAGTAGTGTACAAATTTAAGCTATTTCTTTTGGTCTACGTTGCAAAATTTCCCCACCTAAGAAAACCATTATTGATGCGAGCAGTTAACAAATGTAAACATACTATTTAATTTGTGATGTCATCGATAAATAAAATATTACCTTCCCTCATACAGGCATGAAATGTGTTTTTTATAGTTAATATGATTCACTGGAAACAAGTTAGTCCACTCGATTTAAATGCGATCGAAGCTACGGGAAGACTCTAGTCTATGATATATTTTTAGAGCTAATTTTTTTTAACGAATATAATATCTCCTTAAATAAGTTTTCAAATATCTTTAGAAAAAGGGAAAATAATTATATATTGAAAAATGCCACATTAGTTAAGAGTAAAGTTATTGAATTTATGAAAGCTTAAATTGTCTCAATACAAATAATCACAATAATTCTTAAAAAAACAAGTTGCTTGCTCAATCACAAAATGTAATCATATTGAATTCTTTATATTTAAACGGATGAAAAGAGGTTTATTTAATTATGAATTAAAGTTAAACTAAAGAACAATAAAACCAAACTGTTAACATCTGAACACTTTAAATGCATGTTTGGTCAAAGTTATAAATAATCGTATGCTTTAATGCAAAAAATACAATGGCGATGTATCTAGATCATCTCGTTTATTTTATGTAACGGCACATAGAGAGCATGTAACTGCGCCTGTGTTTGAATTTCAATAACTCACGTGGGCTCTGCTGCTGCAGCAAGATAAGGGGGAATGTAATTTGGTTGAACCCAATCACTTCTAGAATAATTTAAAGCTTTGGCTAGCTCCTATCCATCAATTTAATTTAGCATGATTATTATTATTGTATTGTAGGAGCTCTCATGATATTTAAAATGGTTATTTTAATGTACCTAGAGAGTATAATTTTATCATAACCTATATCAGAACGTAAATAATGTATCAGAATATTTTTAAAATCCTAAAAAAATATCATATATTACTATTATTTTTAATAATACTTTTATTAAAATGAAAAAAGTTTTTTATTAACTACTAAAATATGGTTTAATTATATAATTTAATTAATCACACAACCCCATACCCAGATGTTAACAAACAGTTGAAAGGCTATTACCAAATCAATAGTGAATATTTAATTATTCATCTCATTTTTTAATCTAATGTTTGAATGTTACATTCAGAATCCTAATAAGCTCTAAATATTCAACTAACACTAATTTACTTCCAAAAATATGATTAAAAGATAAAAAAAAGCATTCAAAATGTATGAAACTCGTATTATAAAATATTAATATGCATTGCCACAGGATGCACAAATTAAATCTCACATACCATACTTTTATTTGAGAAGATATGTGTGAAATAAATAAATTCTAGGTCATTTGCTAAAAAAGGGGTTTTTAAAAATAGTTATAGAAATGTAAGCAAAATAAATTTTTAGCTATAGTCTGATGACTAAATTTAGTAATATATATTTTAATAAAACGTTAAATTCTGATACTACCTAAATTATGAATGCAATATAGCATTGTCTGAATCTAAAAAGTGTAAATTAATTTTTACTTACACCATCTTTTACTATCATTCTGGGAAATTCAAATATTTTGACTAATTACATAGGGATACATTTTCATGTATGGAGAGCAGTATTTTATTTAAAACACATCGGTATATCTGGACGTGATTTGAAACCCAATCTTATTCAACAGTCTTCAATAATAGACGAAATTCATTCCCTAATGCACATGCCAAATGATTTTTATGATTTACAACTGTAAGTACAAGGATTGATACCAATTATTAAATTGATATAACATTCTTGTTATTTCAAATTATATTATTATGATATAACCATGTGTTAATATTAGTAATCACATGAATCTGGTTAATGGGTAGAGGATGAGTTATTTAACATGCTCTGATGAAAGTATTTACTCTTAGAAATTGTATTTATTGGATCTAAGAGGACGGTATGGAAATGGCTAAGTTTAATTAAATACTCGTATGTATTGAGCATACTTGGAGAGGAACTTAAATGCCAGCTTTTATAGGTGTGGATAAAACTCGATATTTAAATTCAAAATACAACAAAAACCCACTTTTATTTAATTTTTTAAGCTGCTATTCTGGCTATAAGCATGTTTAATTACTACGGTATTGGGATAAGGGTATGGCCTGTAAAATTTATAGGATATTCGTTCATGTGTATGGGTTGGGATATTTGGAAATACTCAAAGTATAAACACCAACTTTCACCTGGCTGCGATTCGAAACTCAACTTCCTAATTACCAGCAAACTAAACTAAATTATCTTGAGATTTTGGCCACGTTCCCACCAAATTAAATAAGCTAAACTGTTGTTTGGTCGATTAATGAAGAGTAGATTTGCATTTATTTTAAATGGACACTCAACATAAAACAGTTAACGTTTCAGAGCCTATAAATCTAGTTAAAACTTGTAGGATATAATTTAAAAGTATCATTAAGTAATTAATCTGATATTACATTAATGATGTTTAAGAAAATTTGTAGTACAATATTTATATTAGATATACCCTAACAAGTATAACTTTTTCGATTTATTTGTGGAATTAATCCAGAAAATTATTGAATTGGATGCTAAAAATACGTTATAGACGGTAAAAAATATTAACTATTGTCTAAATGGACTGATATTTAATAGCTTAAACTTAAATATTGAATAAAAAACTCTCTTTGTAGCAGTAATAAAATGTTGGTTTTTTTAAATATACATTTCTATGGACATCTGTTAAAGGCTTTATTCAAGAGACTGTATAACCCCACGCGTAGCATTTAAGGTGGGATGGAAGGGGATGTGATTAAAGGATTTTTTTTTTGCAGTTCCAATGGCTAAACACTTTTTACCAAATCAATAAAGTGTTGTTCCAATACAAACTTACAGATTAATTATCTTCACCTGTTAATATAAACAGTTCTGGAATATATGTCAAGAGCACTGTATCATTATCTAACACACTTTTTAAATGAAGAAAAAAGTTGTCATTAAATTCCATGTGAAGAAAATTAAATTATATGTTTGTACTGAAGCAATATTTTATTTATTTTTATTCAAACATTTTTTTACATAAAAAATGCAAGAACACTGGCTTTTTCTCGCGTCGTCTTTCATCCCATCTTAACCTATGAGAGTAATTACGCTCTTACTAGGAAATACATCAAAGTGCGGCTTATTATTTTCTTTATTATAAAATATGTGGAATTGTGACCAGTGAACAATATTTACCGTATAAAAATATATATAATGGAGATTAAAATAATTAGTCTAATTTAAAACTAAAAGCTATCTAACTGATCCGAATCTCACTGTTATCAAATCATTAAGGCAGAAAAGCACAATCCGATTTGTTTGATGGTTTTAACGTTATCTAGTATCTAATATCCCTGTTAATTGACCATGTGACTGACCATTAACGCTATAACTATATCTTGTTGGAATATCTAAATAGTCATTAAGGAACAATATCGTGTGAAAATCTCCCCGAATTTAAACAAAACGCAATCATTGGAATAATACCTATATGATGTATTCTGTAACATGTATTAAATAGTATCTACCGGTAGAACTCAATCCAGTACAGCTTCTCTCAACGGCTTCCCGAGGAACTATTTGTAGCATATGGCTTAGTTTCAGGTCTACTCGGCTAATTGCAAAGTCTGGTCACAGAGAAAAAAAGGGGCAACGCACCCAATGAGCCACAAAATAACACACACAAATCGTAAAATATCCCAGAATTCTCCTTTCCCCATGCGAGATTGCTAACCCACCACTCACCCAAAACGAAAAAAAAAAAAAAAAAAAGATGCCAGGGAATCCCCTTCCCGCCATCGCCCGAAAGCTAATCCATCCTCGCGTATCATCGCCTATTTACCAGAGCTTTTCCCACCTCCATTTCCACCCCCCCCCCCTTTCTAGCCCCAAAATCCCACCAAGGCTATCCGATTTGGGAATTGTGCATCGTAAAACAAGAGGGACAAACAGCATCAGTGATAGGCTATGATTTGCGCGGAAGGAAGCGTAGTTAAGGGGGGGGGGGGGGAAGGTTTTAGTTTTTGTTTGGTGACTGCACCCGGTATCAACTTTTAAGCTGACCCCAAATCCCTTGGACAGGTAGTAGCACTTGGCAATGCATTGAACTAGAAAATCGCCATAAATTTCCCTTACTCTTCCCATTAGGTTAGGAGAGAAGGTTAGTTTTGGGAAAGAGCAATTTATTTCCAATGAATATAGATTATTTTTTAAATACTAAATTGTCTTATATAAAAAAATTGAATTGCCATTTAAAATTTTCCGGATAAATAATCTAACTAATAGAGAAAATGTTAGATTTTATTAAAATAATAATTAATCGGGAATATTTTAAAATTGTGTAGCATTTTTACCATCAAAATACCAACACAAGAACTATAAGATCATTAATCCCAGGAGTTAATATGAGGAGGATTATTTTGAAAACATCCACCATAATTTTCCTGGAGCTAGTTTGTCCGTTATTTAGAGAGTAATCAAAACAATTAGACACTTAGTAACTTGGACATTAGCTCTTTAACTGAAAATTAAGTATTCGACAGCTAAATAAAAGCAAACCACATATTAAACTTTATTTTATTTTTGAAGATAATGTCATTCAAGTGAGCTCTCCCGGACGTCAGGAAAACCTCAAAACGCTGTCTATAATTTTCAGCAGCATAGATATTCTATTTGTTTTTGTCCCAGCCAGTATATACAAATCTTATCTTCCACATTACTACCCCCCTAGTGTTAGCTAATAATTTCATATAGTTCTAGAAGATGTATATCAAAATTTAGCCCCTTAACGACCGTATTTTTTTGTTAAAACTTCCTTGTCAACTAGGTTGTTGAGAAAACGTTATTGAAAAAAAGACTAGTGGGAGCTATTGTGTGTGTAGACCACATATTATTACAAACCTGGCAGTATGCATTTAATCACACTACATGATTCAGAATGAGGATGTTACATATTGAGAAAATGTACACCAATTTGCGTGAAATGAGAGATAGAAATTGTTGCCTAAAGAAAGAGAACCCTATTAAACCCGTAAAGAATATGAGCTAAGACTTTCCTTAACCAAAAATCATACTGACTCCTATTCACACTTGCGACAGAATTCGAACACGAGAGAATTACAAAGACTTTTGACTCTGCTAAAATAATATCCTTAGGTCCCCTAATTCAAATGTTTCTTTTTTTATATAAAAAGATGCCTCTTAAAATATGCATAGTAAATCTTGTTTTTTCTAATAATATTTTTATAAAGGTTTTTGATTAACGATAATGGAATCAGATAAATAATTAATAGGCTATTCCCTTAAACGTCCTAATAAAAACAATTTATTATATCATTCAATTTGCTGTGAGGTGAAATGACACCCACATTTTCTAAACGTACATGCATTGTATTATTATTATATTATTATTATTATATTTATTATATTATTATTATTATTATTATTATTATATTATTATTATTATTATTATTATTATTATTATTATTATTAGCACCGCGTCTCACTACACGACCCCACATTCATATTGCATTTTGTATTATTTGGGTTATCACTGCCTTTTGCATAATGTTACTTTTTTTTGTGATGTCTTGTCCTACAGAAATGGTTGTAGTACACTCGTAGGACCTTGTGTTTGTTCAACCAAGTACTTCCGAAAGTAGTTCTTTATTGGTGCTTGGGAAAATATTATTTCAAATTAAGCAATGGTAGTTCAAGGAACATATACATTTAGCTTTTATATATATATATATATATATATATTTTTTATTTAATTTTATTTAAAAGTTATATTTCCCAAAATATTATGTACAGTTTGTAAACGTGCAATTACAATTATTAAAGTTGTTATATAATATGTGACGTGCATAGTTTCTCATGAAAACGAAATAAGGTGTCATAACATTACTATATTAAGTAGTAGTTTCAAGTGATTGGTAGCTAGTTACCTAAATGTATTTATTATTAATAAAGTGATTCAAAAAAAGTTTAAATTTATAATTATTTATTGTTATTTACGAAGAGAGAATATCTTGATATTAAAATATTTCTGATTATTCTCTTTTTTAACATATACACAAATACATGCTAAAAGTAGTTGCATTCATGATATCTTGTTTTTTTCCTTAATTTTCTAAAATTAAATACATTGTCACTATATGCATAGTAAGAGATGATTTGGTCAAAACGCCGAGGGATAAAATGCTCATACAACCCGCTTTACAGTCGTGTATTTCATAATGCATAATAGAAATGATGAACCTCTTTTAAGTAACGTGAGATGAGTGGGTTGAGTTCAATTTTCATAGTAGGACTGTCATAAAAGTTACCAGATCTACTTTAACTCAGTCGTAATTCCAGTTATGTGATCTGAAACTATCACTTTTGATAGACATAATAAATACTTAAATAACAACGATAAAAATATTTTAAAATAGTATCAGTGTTGTATACAAATATTAGTTTATGATTTCCAAAAGATTCTTCAGAACAAAATTCACTGATGCGCATACTTCTAGTGTATTTTTAATGTTACTATTTTATCAAAGTGTCATAATTATATTAAAAACCATGTGAACTGTACTATAGTATTTAACCTGAAATAATATTAAATATATTTATTAATACTTAAATAACAAGACACCCTTAAAAAGCTATTCAATATCAAAGATAGTTAAAATTCCTAGAAAGCAGAAACCACACTGATATTATAGTAGAACAATAATTACATAGAATACATTTCAATTTGGTAAACATGCGCTAGTGACATTTGGCCATCCAAAGTAAATATCGCAGAGTATAAATAAAATAATATAAAATATGTTTAGAGTACTAGACCTAATTGTTGATAAAATAATTTTAGTTTTAAACATATTATTACTTAAAATTTATTAAATAGTCTATCACTATAATTAAATAGATGTTTTATTAATAATGTAACTACAATATTAATAACCAGAATATTGATAACTAAAGTTTATACATTAAACGGTTAAAACAAAAATCTCTAATTAAATTTCATTTTTAAACACTATCACGTCATTTTGTCGAAAAAAGTAAATAATACGTAATTAATTATGTTATCATCGGTAGTTAACTATAAATATACATTGTAATTTGCTCAAAGGAGCTAATAGCTTCTAAATACTTTCCTACTAATGTAATACGATTACATATTTTGGTTTTTCACCTGGGCTAGATTAAATATGGACTAAGATTCAAAAGGTTTAATAAAACATTTTCAATTGGTTCGTTGACAAATCTACATAATATATACTATATTACAAATATCTACTCTGGATTATTTATTAACACTTGTATAAGATTGTTTGTGACAAATTAATATACAAGTGTTTACGAAAAATCTCTAAATTATTATTTTTTTTAATCAATATATATGAGTGTTTGAAATTAGTTTAATCATAACAGAGGATTTTCTTTTATAATATTAAATTGTTATTTATTATGGTTAATAAAGTCTATTCTCAAGAGCAAGCATTAATATTTATTAGAGATGGTTAGTAACTGAGCATTAATACAATATATTTTAGTTCTCTTTTCTAAATTTCTTAAATATTTAATAATCTTTGATTTGTATTATAGATAATGAAAGTTATAGATTCCCTAATATAGGAAATGTTAAATTTGTATATTTTATTCTTTCCTAAATATGTTTGTCTATTCACCTTAATTCCCCATGTCCCCTTAACAAGAAGAACGAAACATGTAAAAGACTGGAGTAAAAAGGACAGATAGTCTCACTTGTTTCTTGGGACTTCCAAAAAGATAAGACAAATGTGAAGACCTTAATCTCAAGAAGCTGAGTAGTCACATCTTGGGGCCCTAAGGGTCAGTTCCCATGGGCCTACACGTCCCGTGATTGGCCAGCATTAGCGCGGACACTACACCACTGAGAGGAGAATAACAGAGGACAGGAAGAAACGAAAAGTTGAGGCAGCTATTCTCAAGTGTGGAAATAGTATCGGTAATGAATTACCTGAAGTAGTAGGTTTTATTTTACATTTATCATTAAATATTTCGCTTTTCACATTTATTTGTGTTAAATTAAGGTGTATTCGAAAATTACGTTTAATGCAATACTATTTATCAACCCGGTAAATTAGGTATATTTTACCTTATTTATGTAATTGTAGAAAACGCATTTCTACACGTACGTGCTATCCGCATTTTAATTACATTATTAGGGTAGGTATTACACATGTTTGATTTAGAATTGATGTAACTTTAGTGTGGAGGGAGAGTGGGGGAATAACCTTGGTACACCTAACCTCGTTTCGAACTCGTGCCTTTCTATTACTAGCAAATAACACTGGATAAATCTGGCATGTTGTAAACGTGTCTATTAAATGGAACTCACTTTGGTGGCCACATGGTCTAAGGTGCTACCCTCGCAGCAAGCTCGACTGTTGATGACAAGGAGAACTTGGTTTGATCCCGACCGAGTGTACTGACGTTGTTTTTTTAAAGTTACACTCACTCTCCACGAAAATACTGATATAATTCTTTTAAATAAAACCTTACTCATCCCTTAAACCATTCGTGTAATTAGTACAAAAACGTATATCCTGAACAGGTAGTAAGACACGGTGCTAACATTTTTTTGAGCTAGATCATTAAATTAAAGCAACCCTTTACAATAGTTATCATAATATGAGGTTGTAGTATACCATTGGCTATAAAACATTTGCATAAATATTATCTGAAAATACATAAACATGTTCTAGCTACCAACAATATTTCGTTTATAGCCTATCACAACTTTCAAAAGACTAATAAAATTCCTGATAAAAGTGTAGCTACCAAATGCAGTTATTTAATTGTAGATTTTGACTTTTTGATATCTGTGAGGATGTAAGGAGAGTGAGAAAAGGTAATTGCTATTGCAGTTTTTATGTAACAAAATTTATTGGGGCAAAATAAAACAAAAACTGCTTCATTACAAATACGATATTTAATTTTCTTCACATGTTGATATCAACAATTGTTGAATTTCCATCATAGATGTTCTTGAATTTAATGACTTTTTTCTCTTTATTTAAAAAGTTTGTTAGATAGTTCCGCTATGCTCATGAAAGATATCCACAAGCATCCCTGTAAGAAATAATGTTAAGTTTTTTGTGTTACATACTTAAATGCATATTATATAAATATGCATATTATATAAATGTGTATTTAATTGTAATTTGTTTGCTATATACACTTTTTTCATATTATGAAATTATTATGTATCCATGTTTCAAATTACTAGCAAAATGAAACTTTTGTGTAGTATTTATATTAAATTAAGGAATATTTTAGCTATTGAACTTTCCTTGATATAATATATTAGAATTTCTATGATTTCTTTTAATAAATTAGATTGTATTTAATAAAGATTACACTTGTGGGATTAGAATAAAATCACTTTTGTAGTTTCATTTGATATATATTTGTTATTAATTGTAAACCTATTTTTTGGTTGAAGTTGTCCTGAGCTCATTGATAAAGTTTTATTTTCATATGTGAAGAACTTTGTGTATGGGAAAAATTTTTGTTAATATTTTACCAGTTACGTTTATACTGTAACTATTGTAAATAATTCATATTATTTATTGTGTACTTTGCCAGGTACGTTCAGTTATCTTCTAATTTATTTCATATAATTTCATTAAAGTAAAAGATTAAATTGTTCACTCCCATTTTAAATATTAATTTAAATAATTCCAAAATTTGCTTGCGCTCATTGTAAAACATATTACCCCAATGTATCAAATATATTGTAATCAGCTTATTATCTTAAAGTATCCAGAAAATCACTAATTACTGTATTTTTATCAAACCATTTCGTAAAGCAACAAACTATACTAACTATACCCATACATTTTATAATAATATCTATCAATTTTTATATATTCTTATTCTGAACCATATTAAAATTTCTTTCCAAAAAAGATTATTAAAATAATATTTACATCTTCCTAATTAAAACCAAACATTTGGCTACTTATATATATTATACTTAATAATATCATAAAGGGCATCAATTAGCCTTAAGGAAATAAGCCTTGTCAACAAATGTGTGATTACTTTCAATGTTCAATATAAATATTTAATTTTATTGATGTTTTATAAATATTGAAATGATATATGCTTGGTTGAATTTATTCTTTAGTAGACCTAGTGAATTTTTATTGTGTAATCGATGAAGTAATGATGACCTAGATTGTTACTAAGCCAAGTAATGGATTCCTGAGTGCATACGTCATATTAAATGTAGTGCAATACTGACCAATCCTCCTTTATAGTACTGGATTGATCAGCTCCTCGCTAATTGGTCCAAAGGACATTACAACTAACGGGAAGCCAACACTCTTCAAGTGAGCGACTGATATAGTTTTCGGAGATAATCTTTCTCCTAGGATCCAACGAACAATATAGACGTGGTTTGGATTCCATGTATGGGAATGGGTCCTAGGCGTCATGTACGACAGAGAACAGTCTCTCACGAGAGTGTCGAACATGAACTAGTTAGTTAATGTATGGATTACAGACATGACTGCCTCTATTATTCTCAAATATTTATCAGCATAGTTTAACCCCCATCACATTTAATTAAACCATTCTGTAGACTAATAGCATGGTTCAATAAATAATATCAAAACACATTTATATAATTCTCCTGAGCCCATACCTCTTCCCATAGTCATTACGACGAAACAATGCTCGTTAAAAGTGAGGTAAAAACAAAATGTAAGTTAAATTTTAGAGCAATGTTGACATTTTATTCATCTCCAGAGGTAGTTTCCATTGGTATATTATTAGTATAAGCATCAAAAGCTAGAATATTTTTAAGTGTCTGTCGTTGTGTTAATTTACTTACACAGTATAGAGTTAAGAAAACCAATTTTATTATTTCAATTTAATAATTATATTTAATAATATTCTGATTTTAATTTGTAAGGAGTAACAAATGACCAAATTATTACTTATTTATTTTTATTTACTTCTCCTTACTAAATAGCAGCCTATTAATCTATAATGACATGATTCGGTGCTATTATCTTAGCTACACCATCTTCAGGTCTTATTTATCATAAATATGGTATTCTGTTGAAAACATATTATAAGAAATCATGTGAAAATTTTGATGTCTTATATGTAAAAAATTTACCAATCACCTCACAAATAGTTTTTAGATATAATAACTCCAAATGTTTACAAATTTTTCTTATAATATGTATTCAACAGAATACAATATTTATCATAAAAAATACCTGAAGATGGTGTCACATTAATAATAACACCGAATTCTGTCGTCATAGAAGAATAAACTAGTATCAAATAAGGATAATGTAATACAAATAAAAACGATATAATTTTTTAAAATTTATTTACTGTTTTACATTTAAAAAATTGTTATTTTCTTGTGAAAATTACACATTAGAAATATACTACTGCCCTATTATATACTTTTGATGAAATTGCATTTCATTCAGTGTTTTGAGTCAAAATAACAAAATGATAATTTATAAACCTCGATATATTTTATCATTTTAGACACACTTTGTATCCACATCGTGATGGGGGGTACAGGAAGTGAATCAAGAGTGATCCAGCTACTGTGGGACCCAATATCCTTCCCTAATTGGGCCGGTTCATCAATGCGCAGCGTGACTTGAACTCATCTAATGGGTCCGCCATTTCCCAAACGTATCGCTGTCAGAGAGCACTTGGAATACACAATCAAACACAACAGGAACCAAAGTCTCCAAGGTAAAAGTACAAGGTTGGATTACCAACATGTATTGTTAATTAAAAAAAAGGGATGGTGTTTATTTATGGTATAGCAATGAAGGTGTGCTTTTTTATAAGAGTATTTAACTTATATTTCCTTAATAATTGACTAAATCAATACACAAATTACAAACTAAATCAACTCTTAAAACAAAATCCTCCAATTTCAGATCTTTAATTCATTACTATGAAAGGAGAAACCTCAATTTTACCAAGAATAGTTTTTATGATCATGATAGAATTCGAGCACACAACCCTAAAATCAGTAGTCACACTATCGGATTTGGTGACCGCATGGTCTAATGCGCCACTCTCACAGTATACTATACTGCCAATTGCGGGAAGATCGTGGTTCGAATCTTGGTAGGGTGTACTGAAGGTAGTTTTTCCAAAATGTATTTCACTATTTCTCTCTATCGCTCTTGACTCAAGTGCGGGTACACTTCCTCTAAATATAACTTTCCTAATCCCTACAACATAATCGTACAACCCAAATGGATAGTAATAAGTGGTGCTAAAATAAATGTAGTCAAACACATAAGAACTGAGCTAGGATGTGGGAATATGAAGAGGTGTTGTCTTGACAAAGGATTTGAGAAAAACTGTAACAATACTCTGAACGTATTTTATTATATAATGCAGTTATTGTATTATTTTTGTAATATAAAATCCAAATTATATAATAATTAATTAGACTGCATTATAACTGGTCAGAAAACGTCTAACTTTTAATATTAGCCAATACTATAGCCTGCTATTACTTAAAATATTTTACTATCACAGATTATTATTCTCCCCGGGTTTTATGCTACTTTATAATTTTAGAACATTATTATTGTAACAATCTGATGATTTTTTTAGAAATTTTACTGTAGCTTTTTTAATTGCCTTCATAATTCATGATAATTTAGGTTTTTCCTTAATTAAATTATCTTGCAAGTTATGTTTCTTATTTTATCTTGATTTATTTGACCAAATAAGTTATACCAATCAATTTAAGTAGTTGTAACATCCAAGTATGTTCCTTATATTATAAATTCAAGAAAGGTATATTTAAGTGTAATTTTATTGGGAGTATATTTTCTTGGACCAAATTGGCCCCAAATACAATTGAATTAAAAACCTTAGATATATAAACCTGTAATTTGTCACTATCTAGTGTACCTAGCATTATTTTACGCTGAAGGGTAGCAAGCTTACCTTGCATTGTTCCACTATGGCACAGCCTATAAGATAGGGCATAGTCTAGCCCATACATGCAATAAGATTGTTTGCTGTCATTCAGGGTAAATTAATGTTTTCAAGAAACTCTTAAGGTGAGCATCTCAAACGTTTTATTTCTACTTTAACATATTATAATAATTTGATGGCTTAAACCTCTTTGACAGAATTGTCAGTGACTTAAAAAACAAAAAAACAATTAAAGAAGATATATTAAATGTATCCCTCCCTTAATCTTTAGGTAGTGAGCTTACCTTGTACCCTGATACTTTTCAGGCTAGTGTTACCTTATTTTTAAATATAACAATCCTTATACCGTAGAATGCGTGACTTTTGATGCGGGTATCTCTAAAATCAGTGAGAGTCGCAAGCTTGACCTTGGCGTTGGTTTAATACAGGGTGTCCACCATGAAATATTGCTGTACCAAACTGTATGTGATTAAAGTGTTGGAGTCTCATGGTAGACACCTTGTACTTAAAGAAACATTGAGGTGCATTTATCTAAGAAATATGTTCGGTTAATTTTACATAATTTGAAACTTAAAGCTATACATGAGATCTTTGTTATGAGTAGCTTTAAACTCAAAGACATAAACAACTGTAGTTTTTAATTTTTTCGGTACTTAGTAGAAGCTTTCAGATTATTTTTTTAAATAATAAATTGTGATTCCGATTTATTAGACTATTTGATCAATGTTTATGGGATTGAACCAACCAACTAAGAAAAAAGTTTATACCTTATAGAAAAAATAAAGGAAAAGAAAGAGTCTAATTTTTTTTTTTTATTTACTTAGTATATTAAGTGTCTAGAAACTTAAATAACCTAGATACTTGTTGGTAGTTTTAAAAATAAACTTAATATGGTTCAGTATCAGTATGTCTAAGTTATGTGCTGTTTAATATAATTGTATTTGTGAAATATGTGGAAATTATATTTATATCAAATCAAGGAGTCAAATTTATTGTTTGAAACATAACATATTTTAATTTTACGGGATAGAATGTGTTATAAAAAATAAAAAATAGCCAGCATTAAATTTCTCACCTTATAAACAAAACTATACAAAGAACGACCAAAACATCTATATATTTATTAAAATAGTCATATAATAATCAAAACGCTTCAATTAAAAGGAGTAGAGGCCATAAATAAAAGGAACTCCATTTAAATACATGACAATACATAGAACAATGGAACATGAAATATATATTTAACCTTTAATTAGTATGGATTAATTTTAAATCCTGGTAAAGCCATTTACTCACAGATCGTGTAAATAAGCGATAGTTTATGGTATCTGTTTCGTGCACAGCATGGTCTAAGGCACATTCTAGAAATAAATCTACTTCCTTGACTGTTAGATCACGGTCTGATCTCGGTCGGGTGTACCGAGAGCAGTTTTTCTCAAACTGTTTTCCATTATACCTCCTCGAAAATGAGGGTAAATATTCTATATTCAACCTACCTAATCCCCAACACATTAGTACAGTAATGTGATTACTATGGAGGCATTCACTCCGAAAGAGTAGTAAGGTAATTTGTTAAAACTAATATATATATATATATATATATATATATATATATATATATAATGTTGAATATTTTATAGTTATTTAGTGATTTTAAAACATTTTGTGTATATCCTTTAGATAAACTCAGAATAAAATATAAAAAAATAAAGGTATTTCCTTATATTTATCATCACTCTAATGTTTATTTTAAGGTTGTACATTCTTAGAAAAAAATAACTTAAGTTTTTTTTCTAATCCGTTATCTTCCAAATATAATTTTGCTTTTTGTAAAAAAGGTGTATTTATTTAAGGTATTTAATGTGCGCTTTCTAATAACAATAGCGAAAGGGTCTACCAATTTTGCGATACTCTTACTAGCTACAATCAACATAGGATGTATAGTCTTACTTCCCCTCCGAAAGGAGTTGTACTACGGATTTGTGTCGCCAAGAAATATATGTCCAACCAGGATGGGTTTGAACCAATAAACATCTAGTCCTGAAGTGTGAACTTTACTCCAATACCATAAAGGTCAACAATATTTTTTTTAAATTAATTAGAACACACACGCTGAATAATAACTACCTTCACATTAGTTTTACTTTATAGGTGAGTTTATTCTATAATTTTAGAAAATAATCTATTTTAAGTTATTTAGAACTAGGCAATAAGTCCATCTTGCTCCAAAAGACAAGCTCTCACGTAAAACCGATACATGTTGATATTGATCAAGGGGTATATTACAATGGGTTGGTACAAGGAGCATGCAAAATAACATTTTATATTTGCCTGCGTCACTTTCACGGCGCGTAGTCACATCACGTAAACACAACGACAATTTCCAGAACAAAGCCTTTCAAAGATGAACGATGTTTGAACACGTGGTGATACGGACTTACCATATAACTTTACCAGTTATTACCCTTAAATTATTTAAAGTATCTTGTGAGTGTATGCCAATATAAATCATATAAAACATCCTATTGTTTTGACAAGAGTTTATGACTTCAAATATAAAAAAAATTGTCCAAACACCTCGTGTTTATTTTATTATTAAAACACAATTTTTAAAGGTTTATATTTTAAGTTACTATAGAGGATAATGGATTATAATGTATTATTAAGTAATTTATTCTTCAAATAATCAAAATAATTCGTTAAAATATTTTTTATTACTTTATATATATTTTGTGTACCACTGATTACAAACCTGTTCAGGTGGACCACGTATTTACATTAAAAGAACAAGAATAACAATTATAAGATTAATAAAAAAGATATCAAATTTAAGTGGAAAAAGAGTGGAACTTATTATTGGAAATATTATCCTCATTAAATTCGGATGGGATTTCAGTCCCAAGTCCTCAGCCACCAGCAATTTAGACACATGAGGATATATCATTCTCTTATGATCTCACCGATGCAGGTATGTTTTAATAATTCCAGAATTTTTTTATTTTATTTAAAGCTAAAAACTAAATTACTGTACTATAAATATATTAAATTATAATATTGTATCGATCTTACCATACTTTACATGTACACACATCTAATTAGGAAATAAATATCACTCAAATGTGAAATTTGAAGGGAAAGACTGCAGAAATTCACATTACACATATATCTCTAATCCCATTAAATCTCAGCAATGTATTTTTTATATTAATTTAATACGAGGGATACCTCTTTTAACGATAATATAAAGTTTATATAAATATATCATAGATGTTTAATAGATAGAAGTTAACTCATGTCGAACTAAAATTTTACTCTCCCCATTTTAATCTTCATAATAGTATATAGTATAATATCATAATATAGTATACATTATATATGGTATAATAATACCAGATATTTTCATGCTAACAATAATCCCAAGTAAGTTCTGTTGGCATTTTATTTAAGTGTTTGGTTACAATTATTCATATTACAATTGGTTAAAAATGACACCTTGAAACTGAAATAAATCCTCACCCTTATGTGCTGTCCGTTCAATGCGCTATCCAAGGATCGTCTCATACTGAGGGTCATTTTTTAGTCATTGTTTAGGGCAGAGCTAAGCATTGAATGTGTGAGTTCACCTACTACTTAGAGGTGTGATTAAAAGCACAACAACCGGTGAATCGTTACTAGACTAGTAAGCTCAATGGCAGATATAGAATTGTCACGTCAAACAAAGTGTTTTTGTTTCTATCAATTGCTGAGGTGTCATATTTTTATTAAATGAAATAGTACACCAATAACGGCTGTATACCTAACCTAAAATAATTCTATATTCATAAAAATATTCACTATACATTATATTTGGGTATCAATAAAACAACACTAAATCATTAAATACCACGAGTCTTAATATATGTTAAGGCTTTTATTAATTTAAACCGGCTAAAATATAAATACAATATATTAACGGGAAATATTTAAGTCAATACAGCAGAACTTTATTGTATTCGAAAAAAAAGAAATATGTAAAAAATAAAAGAGTGAACCCGTTAAGGATTAAATATTGGACTCTCCCGTAAACCACTACACCTACCTTAACAGTAAATAAACATTTGTGAACTTGTACAAGTAACGTGAATTTGAAAAATCATTACCTGCCCTTTTAAGCATCAACCCACCAACGTATTACTTTTAATTCACATATTTTACAAGCGAAACAAAAATAAATAATAAGAAAACAAACGTAGCTGGATCGGAAAGCCACTTGTAGATAAGTGAATCACAAAAAATAAGGTGGATGCTATAATATTTTATGCTGCATCAAATTGATTCTACGACAAATAGTAGCTTGTATCTCTACCCAAATCGATGATTACCATTCCTTCGCTAGGTATATTATTCAATACATGGGCGTCGCTATCTTGGGGGCCCCAAAATTACGATCAAAAGAGACCATCTGATTACCGTAAAATAAACTTTGAATTCTTTTATTCCGAAAATTGAAATTTAATCTTTGAAGCAACGCATAAATGATAAACTTACCAAATTATTAACTGATTATATTAACATTGTTTAAATTCCATAGGAATTGCCTTTTACATCCAGTTTTTGCCACTCACGTTTAAAACATTATTCTATATAATTAGTGTTATTTTATAAAAATCGATAGTATCAGTAAGAGTGACAGCTGTATATAGCGTGGCTCGAATCATGAAAACGTGAAATAATAATATTTTAACTGTCAGTTGAGGCCCTTCCTCTTAGCATAGAACTTTATAAATCAACTTAAAGGTATTTAAAATCATAATCTAGTCCTAAAATGTTTTATATTCGTTTGGATAGAATACATACGGTATAATTGTGGTTATTATTAATTTTATAAATATTATTTGATCCATATATTTCATCCTATTTATTTTGCAACACATTTATGTAATCTCTATGATTGATTTTATAAACCAACAAATATACTTTTTCCCAGAAATTTCAAAGAGAGAATAGTACAGAAAACAATTTTGTTATTGGAGTGTAATAAAAACGACTTGGTTATTGATTGACCTTTAATGAACTTTAAGTTACAAATATCTATATATAGTACATAGAGATAAGTTAATGGAAATTAATTTTACTAACATACAATTTATTACTACCGATCTTATCACATAGTAAACAAAAGCATTAATCCACAACTAGTTCAAAGAATGTATCACTATGGGAATATAAGAACTTCAGATAATCCTGTTAAAACATATGTTTTTAATATACACTCTTTTATTGTAAGTAGAAATAAACAATACTTAAAATTTGTTTTAAATATGACATTTTATCATAATAAATGCTTTTAATATAATACATATTAATTAGAAGGGCAACATTAGCTTTGGATGAGATTAAATACGATTTCAAGTTGGTGGGAATAACTTTTATTTAGGTCTTGTAGAAATTACTTTTTTAAATAAATTCTAAAAACAATGCAGACATAGCCTAATCCATATATTAAAAAAATAAATTAAAGTCAAAGGAAAAACCATATTACTAGATATTAAACAATTGTTTTTTAATTAAAAAAGAGATAAATATTAACTGGACTGGAATAATAATTATTTATTTCATTGAACAAGTAATATATTTTTTAATTAGGAAATATTAAGAGTTGTCACTTTGAATAGACATCAAACCTATTCCAAAAACATAGACTATCCTATATATTATTTCGGTAGTCAACATCCCTTTTTCTCAACTAGTACAAAGCTTACATCGATGAATAAGATATCGGTGAATAGGACTTTTTACCGACTTCTGGAATAACATACTCAGTTTACGATAGAACACATTGCTTGTTTAAAATTTAATTTTAAAGAAAAATTTAACAAAATGTTTGTATATTATTTATGTTGTCAAACTCCATTTTTCTCAACTAATACAAAGCCTACATCGGTGAATATGGTATTAGTGGATAACATTTTTTAACAACTTCTGTAGAGTTGGACGTTATTTCAACCCAGTAAAGTTCAACCAAATCAGTAATTTAACTAAATTCTGTCAGTTAAGTAAGTTCAGCTAGGATCAACGATCCACTAGCATTCACTTTTGCACAACTGAGCTTTAGACAGTTGTGCTCTAATTCACGATGTTATTAAACAATTTAAAGCATTTACATTAAAATAAATACAATTAATTTAAAATAAATCTCTGGTTTTTAATATGTGTCAAGCTACATTCAACAATAAATAATAACTTCAAGTAAAGTTCGAGTGAAGTTAGAAATGAAGCTACAGAAAGAAAGTTCAGAGAAGTACAGGGGAAACATAAAGAAGTTTCACGTGAAAAGAAGTTTCATGGTAGCAGAGCTAACAAAGAGTCCTATGGCAACAGAACTAATCAAACGCATTCGTCAACCGGGGAAATTCCTAAACAAATAAGTTTGGATATTCTACGCTGCAACGAAGAATTGAACCAACCGCCCACGTTTACAGGAAGTCGTCTAAATGTCCACAACTCTTCACCATAAGTGGGGATTCCTCTCCAACAACTTAATAAAAGTCATCATTCACCCCCACTACAAACATCACGGAGCTCTACAGACACCATCACCACAGTTCTTCAAGATTCCACCACTACAGTTCTATAGCTAAGTTGAAAAGTTGACTAATTTTAGTATGCAATGACATTTTAAAGTAATGTGGTACTTTAATTAATGTAAAGGAACGCAATTAATTTGCCAGCCAAATTTTCTGGCCCTACTATGTTCTTGTTTAAACGTATACACAAATAGCAATAAATAGACTACGTATATATTATCTATAACATGTATAATTGGGTTAATAGTATGGTTCTCCATTTGTGTGTATTTCCTTATAAATTTTCAAGTGGTAATACAAAACCAAATAGAAGAGTACATGTCAAATGGGTCAGGGTGGACTAGTGCATAGCAACAAATATAACATTCTTTAATTACTACAGTGTGTTCATTACACAAAACTAAAATATATATGGATGTTTACAGACTTGAATCCGACGAACTCCAATACAAATTGCGTGTTAGAGTGTTAACCCAGGGTCAACCACGGATAAAATATGGCCACAATTTCGAGAAATAATAGATCAGGAACAGGTTGAGGGAAAATCTTGAGTAGTCGTTGAGTTAATACCTGCAGATTCCATAGAAGTTACCATTATCGAACCAAAGTTAAATAATTGGTCAACCCAGGTTAAGGATACTATATCCATCAGTTTTTCTTAAAGAAAGAAATTTGTGACAAAAGTTAAGCATATTGAGGATAGGATACTGCGTTTGAGTTGTGATAATGGGCAAGTTAAACTTAAAATAGAACAATTAAAGGCCCTTTCTCTTAAAATAAATACTTTAATAAACCAGGAGATTATAAAAAATAGGATAGACCTAAAACAGCTGAAAAGGAACATACTTTTATGTCACTCAAAAATTAAGTATAAATTACGAAAATAAAATAGAACTTCCACCCAAAATAAACATAGTAGATACTATTCCTAATTTTAGAGAGAAAGACGTTACCATTCTCAAATAGTTCAGAAATGAAACTTAAAATTAGGGAACAATTCGGATCCTGTAATCTTTCTGAAACAATTAATGAATTAAATGAATGTACAGATTAGATAATCTAGAACTTTTAAGAGCCCTTCCTGAACTTTTTGAAGAAAATAAAAGGCAATGAATTATAAACAATTCTAATCATTGGAGTTCTTGCGATTGTTTTTTTAGATGGCTTTAAAAAAACTTTCTTTTGTGTAGATTAGGTTGAAAGCATAGAAAATGAAATTAAAATGTCCAATCAAACCCCTACATAGGCAGTCACTAATTACTTTATCAGAATTCAAACATGATTTAGAAGACATGGATGATATTCAGATAAAGAGCAGTTACAGAAGATTTATGTTAATCTCAAACCCAGAATCAAAATACAAATATCTCTTAACAAGATACCCTGTGGGAGCTACAACGGTTAGAATCAAACGAAAAATTAAATTCCATACCCAGTAGTGTTGTTCCCATACAACAATCCATACGAGCCAACTCGAATCAAAATTATATCCCCACACGATACAATGCTGACAACTACCGACATTACAGTACTAGACAGTATGTTCCTAACAGTAGGGTGAGACCTAACAATAACAATTATATTGACCAATCTAGGTCTAAAACAAAAAGGTGTTACTCTTACAATTTCCCTAAACATTTAGTATCTACCTGCCCTATTAGAAGTAAAGGACCCCCCCCTCCCCCCCAAAAAAAAACTATATGTGCGCTGAAAAACATATAGGTCCGCGCAAAGCGCTTAGCTAAGTTTTCAAAAATACTTAGCACGTAACCACTGTATCATTGTTGTATTAGGAAGCTTATATAGGAAAATATAAAGTATACCCATTAGTATTTATTTATTATTTATTATTAGCACCGCGTTTTACTACCCGTTCGGGTTATACGCTCTTACGCTAATGTGTAATGGTAGGGTGATTATGAGATGAAATGAAGGACCTACAGTTTATCGTGGAATCCGAACCACGGTGGAGGCCTGGCGTTCCCCACATTCACAAGATAACTTGTCAGAGGTGAAGGAAGGGTTTGGTAATCAGATAAATTTATGCCGGGACTGAGGATTGAACCCCGGCCGTCAGCATAGAAGTCTGACACCTAACCCCTAGACCACCAGGTCACCCTATACCCATTAGTAGATACTAGATATATCAATACCGTGTGTTCTACACATTTGTATGAAGAGTTAAGACATAACAAATGTATAAAAAAGGAAAAAAACTGCAATATAGAATGTATCAGGGTGGATCATAGTATATTCGAAGTTAATAAAAAGATCAAAGTGTTTATTAAGATTGGCGGCCTGTCTTGGCCAATATGGTTTCTGGTGACACATAAACTAACGATAAACTTGCTTTTGGGTAAAGAACTTATTGATAATTCTAAAATTATGATATGCATGAGTAGTATACAGGTTATGTTCCGTCATAATAAAAAAGTAGTTATGACAGTAGATCTGAAAGGATTGTCCAAACTGAAATCTATTAATATGATCAACAAGGCTACCGAGAGCCATGAATTGTTACAAGAGTTATTAAGTGAGTTCAGTGACGTAATCACTGATAAAATCGGTAAGACTAACGTGATGACATATGAAATAGTCATGTTGGACAAAACCCCAATCAGATTACGTTATTTTTCCCCTTCCAAGCTAAATGTGCTACACGTTCACATAACTGAACTTCTCAATAAAGACATAATAATACCTTCCAACAGCCCATTTGCTTCACCTGCCTTCTTAGTTACAAACAAGGTAAATCACACCGTTTATTTGTGGATGATCGAAAATTAAATAAAAATATACGTTTTGAAGCTACTCCTTTACCAACGCAAGAAATGGCGTTCCAATACTTAGGTAAAGCTATAATATTTACATTGTTGGTTTTAAAATAAGTGATTTTACCAAGTTCCTTTAAAAGAAGAATGCAAGCAATATACGGCATTTTCCACGCAAACAGGATTTTTTATATACATTTACTTTCGATTTGGTTTATCAGTCGGATCAGGAGTTTTGACCAGGCTTATGAACATAATATTTGGAGATATTCAATTAAATTAGTTTATAATTACCTAGACCATATAGTGGTCTACTCCAACAACATTAGCGAACATAAGGTTCATTTAAAAGTAGTGTTTACGAGATTACGCAAGACGGGAATAACTATAAACGCCCAAAAAATACAATTTGGTGTAACGCCAATAGAATGCCTTGAATATATAATTTCATACAAGGGTATATCCATAAATACAGAAAAAATTCACCACATATTGGAATTCAAAACACCTAATACCCAAAATAAATAATCAAGATTTTTGGTTATGGTGTCTTTTTTTGGCAGATGTTTTCCGAATTTGACTTCTGTAGCAGAACCTTTTTACGATCTACGAAACAAAAAGCTGTTTTTAATTGGAAAGTTGCGGCTGACCAAGCTTTCACTCAACTAAAAAGGCTCTTATTACGGCAACCATTCTAACAATAGCAGATTTTGGTAAACTCTTTATTCATCAAACCGACACTTCCTCTTCAGGTCTTGGAGCTATATTAGCTCAAAGAATAGAAGGACAAATACTATAAGTAGTGTACGCTAGTCATACTCTACACCCACACGAGTTAAATTATCCCATCTATGAATGTGAAGCCCTCGCTATAATATATGCCATAAACAAATTCAGACAATATTTGGAATCACAACCGTTTGAACTACACACTGATAACTCGGCTGTAGGGTAGCTACTTCAACATCCACGACAAATAGGTAAGATAGCACGTTGGACTACTCAACTACAGGGACTTAGGTTCAACATTGTGAATATAAAAATCAAAGAACAATCCTATAGCCGATGCGCTATCTAGGATTTTCGAAGGAGAAACAATAGAGAGTGGCCACAATAATGTTTCGAATATTGGATTCTTAACGCAAATACCGGAAATTTATATATCAATACGATCTGCAGAACAATAAGACCAAGAATTAAGTTATATAATAGAGAGTATCAAACAAAGAGAATATTGCCAATCACAAAATTTTGAATAATATTTGATATTTTACAAACCATTGACTGAATCACAATGGAAAATAGATGTTCCCAAATCTTTTCATAATGTTCTATTTCAGTATTACCACATTTGGCCGGTTGGAGCGCACCAGGTGTCACCAAAACCATCAGGTGTATACGTAAGCAGTTTTTTTGGTATGGTATGGATACGGACGTACGCGCCAACGTTCGGTTATGTGATATGTGTATACGATCTAAACCAGGTCAAAATTATAGATATGAATACTGGTCATCAACAGTATCAAAATATCCGATGCAACATAAGCCAGATCTAAAACGGTAATAAATACATTCTTACGGCTGTAGACGGATTTTTTATGTTCATGTGGTTCTTACCTCTAAGTAAATCTACGGCTGAGTAGACTGTACGTGCTTTACAAAATAGCATCTTCAAAAGCTTTGGTTTACCTTGTTTCGCAGTTT